>CM031241.1:369976034-370269774 GCA_018340775.1 Taxus wallichiana var. yunnanensis
TTATCTTTCTGATGCTGCTGGTTCATGTGCTCGTAGAGTTCCGGACACTCTTCATACTTGTGCTTCTTCCCACACCATGAGCATTGTAAAATATCTGGCACTCGCACTTGTAGTGGTCTCGCAACCACAATTAAAATAGGTTCCATGTGGGAACTCACTCCTTCCTCCTCCGTGGCTACCATGACCATGGAATCCTCTGCGAGAACTTCTTCCATGCGTGCCCCCATCTGTGTGTTCCTCATAATGGCGGTCATCACCCTTAGAACTATTAGCAATGTTGGTCTGGCACACACCATGGTCAATGGCCTCATGGATCTGGTCAATAAGCCTATAATCCTTAGTATCATGGGTTGTAGAGGTATAGAGCTTGCAGTAGCAAGATACATTCTTTCGAATTGCATGCTATAATAAAGGACATCTACTTGCATCATGGTCCCCATGACAAATCTCACAGTCCACTATTACAACGCGTACTATCTTCCGGGGGCAAATATCCTTAGCATGCCCCTGTACTTCAAAATCTGTACACCACATTCCACTGCAAGTCTCATGAGCTAAGTTTGCAGACAAATTTTCTAGCTGCTTAGCCATAGCTGTGATTTGAGCTTCCAAAAATGGGCTAACTCCAGTATCAACACTTCCGGCTTCTACACGTAGGGTGGATTCTAACGCTTCATGCGGGTGCAGAAAGTTTTATGAGATAAAGCTCTTCTAAATGGGGTTATCAACCCTCCAACAAACCATTGAGCATGTTGTGAAGGGTGAATGTCATATGATAATTTTGACAGGAGAGTTTTAAACCATACATCATACTCCCGCACACTCTCTGTCATTCCCTGCTGAATCTCTTTAAGGGCAATGATGCTCTTCTGTTCAAACTTCGGGAATGTGGAACTCTGCTAAGAAGGTGTTCTTTAAAGCAGTATAATCCACCACCATTTGATGAGGGTCATATTTCCTATACGAGCTATGTGCACACTTGCAACGTCATTACAAACTGATTGGCCTTCCACTCTAGGGTTGTGATCCCCTTCGTGTGCCATAGCAATTCACACTTGTGGACATGCTCCAACATCCTCTATGCCCTAGTAGTCTGGAGCAAGTGTAAAGACATTTCAAAGATTACTTGAGGAGGTGGCTGAGGCCCCTATCCTCCTGGTCCAGATCCTTGGTTTCCTCTGGTGTTCCCTTCACCGGATCCACTAGATCCACCAGGTCATGTGCCTCCGGATCCACTAGTTCCACCTCCAAATCCTCCTGCCACTAGTAATGGGCATGAAGCGGTCGCACCTAGGCTCCCCAGTGTCCCACTAAACTACATGCCAACCGTTTGTGAGATTGTGCCACTGCTAGATGTGTGTTGTGCGCCACTTCCCGACACGTTACCCAAGCCTTGTGTATTTTCTCTTGGTCCAAAAATTCCTCCGAATACTATAATAGTTTACACAACCATAGAAGTAGGAAACGAAAAATTATACCTCCTGGGTGCGATTCATCACTTCCACCGATACCAACCGTGTCAACGATACTCCTCCTTAATCTGGAAAACCAAGTGCCAAGGTTTGGTCACTTTAGAGTGGGTTTAGATGCGTGCAACGACTCTTCTCTCTCCGCGCGACGAACTCTCATCGGAAGGCAAAGGGGTTTCTCTTACGCGCTTGTCAGATGGGGTAAATTGCACAGATCGCTCCGGTTACTATGTCCTTTGCATGAACCTCAAATCCTTCTTGCTCGAATGTCTCCGCCTCCATACATCCATCACACTTACTGACCTCGTGTTGTCTAGTAATCTCCCTTTCACGTGCTTCATTATACTTGAGTCGTCTCTCCTTCCTTTCTTTCTCGGTCGTAATGTCGGCATCTTCCTCCACCCTAGCTTCCTTTCCCATCGCTCGAATGGTTTAGGCTGCCATCGGAAATGCCTCTAAACTCAAGCTAATAATCAATATCTTCATTGTAAGAGGGGGTAACACGTAGAAATGATCCTCTGGGCTCCCACGAAACTCAAACTTAGCAACTTCCGACAAGAATACGTGGAAATAGCATATTCCGAGTGTGTAGCTAGCCAAAGACTCCTTTCCACCAATGATCCATAAAGACGAGTCCACGCGATCTCGCATCTTGCAGCCTCTAATACTCTTTTTTTGGGTCCATGCGCGTGATCTATAATACCACTTGATCCGGACGCATATGCCGAGAGCCATTCATACATTCTACTTGGGAAGCAACAAAAAAATTCATACGAGATCATGGTAGAGATTCTCTTCTACCTATCTACGTGCATCAATATCGGGCCGAGTCTTTGAATCTCTAAGCAAATTCTTTCTCTATGCTCTTAAACCATGATTCAACACTTTCCAAAGTTAAACGCTTTGTCATCACTCATTACACAGATCATGATGTATGCCATTTCCCACTACAACTTCAAAAGAGGTCCCGCAACGGAACCAAGATGTAGTCATTTTTACACCCACCAAGAACAAGGGAACCCCATGTGCGCCAACCTATCACCCAGCGGGCATTGGGCTCACCCGAGGCACGCGTGGGTGCCAAGTCTCTCTTTTATGTGAGTTGAGTGGGAAAACATCATCTATGATCCAAACTTAAAGGAAGTGAGTGGAAATGAGACATGCAAGCATCATAGAGCTCAAAATGGCTTCTAGATCAATGCAGTCATTCTAGACAGAAAAGTACTTAACAAATTAAGAATTGAATCAAAACAGAAAGGGAAATGCGTAAGGATTCAAACTCATTCCATAAACATGCATAAAACATAACCATGAAGATATGTTAATGCACCAAATCAAGATCTTGATCCTATTTATATAAATTGGTAACCTCATTACATTCATTAGATTCATTACATAACATCGCAATATGGTAGACCAAGTCATGTATCATAATTGGATCCATATCATTTAGCTCTCAAAAAGAAATTTTATAACCCCAAACCCTTGATACATCCTTCTCATATAGTTCATCTACCCAACCCAATATGACTCCTTGTGGCATTTCTACAGAGCTCCGCTCTCTATTGATCTCTCTCTTTGTTCTTCTGTGGGCGCTTGTATTTATAGGCACCCCAAAGTGCCAACTCATCCTTTTGCGGCCTTAGATCTGGCGCCAAGTGTCTGAATGTGGTCCTCCATGGGAGCATGCTCCTCCAGGCCTAAGCTCTCCACTTTTGCCATGATGGTCTTCCAAAAGCTTCCATCGCAGGGCATATTCCTTCCTAGGCCAACTGTCGCCAGGCTAACACCTTATCCACTCCGCATGCGCAGTCAAGTCATGCTTTTCTCGTGTCCTGCTTGATACGCCAATTACGGCTAAGTCCCAAGGCCCTGTTTTGTGGGTGCACTTCATGGGTTCTACTGAGACCCTCCTATAACCTTGCCTTACTCGCCTTCTCCTTACGCGCCCATTTCTTAACTTCAGTCTTGCACGCCCATGCGCCCTTTTGGACTTAGTCAATATTTTAGCGCCCAACAAGTTCTTGCTTGCATGCAAATCTCCTTTGCTCCAAAACTTGAGAATGTGTCTAACCTCTCAAACAAGGTTACCAAAATGGTTATATGGTAACCGATGACGATTTAGGGTTACCGGCGTCGGTTTCGGGTTGACCGGCATTGGTTAAGGTGGGATATCCTAGGTTGCCTAAAATAACAGATCTTGGCTATCCTCTTCCAAACTTTTACTCGTTTGTCTGCAATTAATGTCTAAATGGAACGTTGTGCTTAGATACGCGGGAATGTGGTTAGAGGAAGAATAGATGTGTGCTTTTAGGGTTATGCTAAGTCTTAGTTCATTAAGGTAATTAGTGCTAAGTCTTAGTTAGTTATGGAAACATGTTATGAATAGGTCTATGGTTGAGGTGTCTAGGTGAGGTGGTGGGGTGATGTGGAAATTGGTTTTAATTAAGGTAATTAAATAATGAATGAAGTGAGGATGAATATTAATTTAATTGTAAATAATTAAATTAATATTAATGTGAGGGTATAAGGGTCATGGTTAGGTGAATGTGTTTAAGTTGGTTATTCGCAGGGGGACCAGGGAAGTGTAACCCAATTTTGGTGTCTACGAGAAGAACCTAATTTTGTGCATAGTAGATCCGAATCGAAAGGACTAATTTCGAACAATATGAAACCGAGGACTCCTAAAATTGCTTGGAAAATATGGAAGGAGATAAAAAATAGGGAGAGAGAAACATGGTGAAATAGAGACAAAAAGAGAAGAATAAAGAGTCGATGAAAGAGACAAGACAAGGTTGAAGTTGTTAAAAGCACAAAAGAGATGAGTCAAAAGTTGAACAACAAAAAGAACACAAACTAACAAGGGCATAACTTGGCCAAATATCGGTAAAGACATTAATACACAAGCACTAAAGCAATCAACTAGTCTAGTCGATTACAAAATTAGGTGTCATATCTAGTTTTTGTCTTTGTAAAAGTATCTTTGAAGGAATCTTGTTGTTTTATTATGTCGATAGATGTTCTATAATGACTAACATGGTGGTGGTGTATAGTAAAATTAAGTAATTGTTAACAATTAATGGTCGACCTTTTGGTGATCATTTGACCTTACATAGGTGTTTTTTTTTTTCGTTAGTTGGAGGTGGTGATTGAAAAATCACGACATCGTTGGGATATGGTGGGGTTTAGAGCATTTTTGTTCTTGAGCGAGTTGTTAAACCCCGATGTAGTGATATAATGAAATTGTAACGATCTATCACCAATCATTTGAAAATTTACGGAGAAATTGATTCGGTCATTCATTAATATGATTGAGTCATTTATTAATATGATATGTGGAGGACTTAATGTATAATTGACTCATTCATTAATATGATATGATTTACTCATAACATGCATCGAGAGTTTAGTGTATGTTGCTTTGTATGAGGTTGATTGGTGATGTTCGTCTTGTATCAAAGCTTTGTTCTTGAAACTCCTGGATCACTGGGTATTCGTTGATCCCTCCAAATTACCAAATAAAATACACCTCAAAATTAATATCTCTTTTTAATAGATATATTTAAGATGTAAACCATCAAAAAAAAAAAAATTAATGAAAAAAAGTCAAAGGAATGGTTTCTAAATCTTTTTAATAAGTTCTATGTTACTTTGTTTTAAAATAAACTTAATTTTTTTGTTAGGAAAGAACCGCGCCACAATTGTCAATATGACCCATATATTAAAATTTTCATGCTTAAAAGATAAGTTTACATGGTACTTACATAAAGTTGGTTTGAATCATTAACGGTCCCACGCAATTCACGAGCGAGACTCGTCACTCTTTCCACGAAGCGAAGCAAGAAATTCGCACCAATCAAACTCGCCTTCTAGAAAGTTTTAAAAAAAAAAAAAAGGTAAAGTATATTTATTTTTGTGTTGGTTCATGTTTATCACATATATTAGTTAAATTTTATTTGGAATTTGAATTATTGTAATATAAGTGGTGACATGTTAAAAATATATTTGGTATAATGTGTGAAAAGTTAGTTAGAAATTAAAAATAAAATAAAATAACATATAAAAAATTAAATTGATTATATTTATGAATATGATGATATCTACTTGAGAATACTTTTGTTTGGTTCGAGAATATAATGATATTTATTTGAAGGAAGCAATAAGGATAATAATTTTTTTAGGCTCTTATTAATAAGAAATTGTGAGTACATTTTTTAGACTTTATTTGTAATTGAATTGAGATGATGGATAATTAATTAGTCGTCATTGGCTCCTATTAATTAGAAATTGTTAGCACATTGTTGACTTTATTTGTTTGATTCTGCACTATTTTATGTATTTATACATGTTAGGTTGGGAAACTCTTCTCAACGCCATTCTTTCGTAATGATGAGCTAAAGAGACGGCTCAAAATATTAACAATAATATGGATCGATCGCAACATCTCCATCACTTGATGCCAATTAAATAAATGTATTTTAAAACATTTTCAGATTTAAAATATTCAAATCCAACATAAAAAAATATAATATACAAAAAAATACAAAGTAGAGATTAATTGAAACATGAATAATAATCCCTAATTAATCAAAACCAATTACATAGTTCATATACCTTAAACATGAATTAATAAGAACAAAAGTCTCATAAAAATTAATAGGGTTGGAGTTATGTAAGAGAGGTTGAATTTTTCAGTATTTTTAAACTTAAGAATAAATCAACGATCATAGAACAATTTTTTAATAAATATTGAGAGGTTGAAGTGGGTTGGATCAATACAAATCTTTATTAGGACCCCATAGTGACATGATCCATACTCATAAAACATAAAAAGTCTATTGGCCTTTGACCAAAGCACCCACATTAGTAAACTAATGAGAATGTGGGCTTCATGGAAGCCTACAAAAGATTGTCCATAAATTAAAGACGAGTTTTCTTAGCGTCAAGATCACTTACTCATTCAAAAGACTTGTTCCAAAAGTGTTGCTCCCATTTTCTAAGACTTGGGAAGATACTTAATTCACGGGGGGTTTTAAATTAATAGTGGCGGTTAGTTACTTTTTATATTTAGAATAGTGATTATAAATATATATAAAGGACTTAGATTTTCTATCTCTATTTAGTCAATGGATATGGTGAATTAGCGTATTTATGTGTGTTGTGATTAAATTGATCATATTTAGGTTATTATTAGTCAATGTTTCTTATGTAGTTCATTTTTGTTGTATTTATTGGGATTTTTAACTTCTTTGATTTTGTTATTTTTGTGTTTTTATTGTCTTTCTCCATTTGTTTATGTTTCCTTCTTTTAATGAGGTTTTTTTTTTTTTCTTTACTTAATTTTGGTTTGATTTTGGGGAGTGGCTATTTTTCATGCTCAAATGTTATGAAAATAGTCACAATGTTTCGATTTCAATAGAGTCCCAATTTGAATCCAAAAAGTTTATAATTACAAATGTGTATAAGTGTATTTAAGAGATAAACAAACATTTAATTTATTTTGAACAAGAGTGATATTGAAGTTATAAGAACGCTTGAGGTCGAAAAAGCGCCGCTTCGCCACTCTTTGCTTCATCGCATTCTCTGGTCCCCTTTCTAATGCCGGACCCTCCTGGTCCGGATCGGGGGGCCCCCCTGTCAGGGCCTCTCTCTCCCTCACAGCCTCTCGCTTGGTCTAAAGTCGTGGATGCTTCCACATCAGCACACGGCGCGGAAAAGCTTTCCCCTTCACTGTCTGAAGGGTCCTTTTCCCTGCGCATACCCACTCATATCACGGAGGCTGCTGCTGCTTCTCGTGACCTGTCCTTGGTGGGTACGCTGATGGGCCCTAGGCCCCCACTGGAGGATATAAAAAAATGGGCTCGTTTAAAATGGCAACCATGTGGAGCACTTGAAATAGCGGCTATGCCTAATGGATTCATCTTATTCTCTTTCAGCTTGAAAGAAGATTTCGCTAGAGCGCTGCTGGGAGGTCCGTGGTTCTTTGGCAGGCGGGGTTTTTATCTCAGGAAATGGTCTCCTGGTTTCAACCCACACACGGAATCCATGACCCAAGCCCCAATCTGGGTCCGCCTTCCGGGGCTTCCTTTGGAGTTCTGGCATCCGGCGGTCATTGAAGGTATTGCACTTTCTATAGGTTCTTTGATTGCTATAGATCAAGCCACGAAAGCAAAAACTAGATTTATTCATGCTCGTTTCTGTGTTAATGCTGATATTAGCTGCCCCTTGCCAAAAGACATTGAGCTTATCTCGGACTTTGGGAACTGGAGACAGCCTATTGACTATGAATACATTCCTCAAGCTTGTTCTTTCTGCAAAAAACTTGGCCATAGGGCCTCCAGCTGCCCCTCTAAACCCCAACCGAAACCATTGTCCCAAACCCTATCCCCAAAATTCAAGAAAAAATTTGTACCTAAATCGTCCTCCATTGAGATCCCGATCATCCCCACTTCTAATTCCTTTGCTCTCCTGGAGGATGGAGAAATCGACCAGCCCTCTGATCCTGCTGCTGAGACCCTTCCCCCCTCCTCTGCCCTCCTTCCTCTCTCCCCACCCCTGGCTCCTACGATTCCAGGCTTTTTGGCTGCCTCTTCCCCCCCCCCTTCGCCGCTTCCTGCTCCCTTTTCCATCCCCCTACCCTCGATCCCCTCCTCCCTCGACCCTCCCTCCCTTCCTCCCTCGCCCGCCTCGCTTTTGAATCGCCCCTTTCCTGGAGCTATCCACAGATGATTGTTTTAATCACCGTTTCACTAGAAGCAGCAACAAGAAACCAGATATAGGCTTGGAAAAAGTTAGAGGCAGAACTCCAAGCAGTGTTAAGCTTCAGATTGAAGCAGCTACAAATGTGGCGCAAGGAACCCAAAGTACTATCCCCATGGTGGTGGGGAGTAAATCCAAACAAAAGAAATGAAGATCATTTCTTGGAATATAAGAGGGCTCAACTCTCTGCAAAAGCAAAGAATCATCAAAGACATCAAGTTCCAGAACTCACCTGATATCATCATGTTACAGGAAACCAAGCTAAAAACTGAGGTTCGGCTTCATAAAATCTGGCCTGCGGCTGCATTTGAATCTCAACCTTCAACTGGGAACTCCGGGGGGCTTTGCACCTTGTGGAATCCCAGAATTCTTAAAGGGGATTGCCTGTTCAAACACCCCAATTTTCTATGTATCCTCTTTCAAGAAATTGGTACTGACACCTCCTGGATTGCTATCAATGTCTATGCCCCAAACTTGGAGAATCATCGTGGAAAACTTTGGAAGGATATCACCAACTTCATCGTTACTTGTGGTAAAATTCCAATTATCATAATGGGTGATCTAAATTGTCCTCTTTATCCCTCAGATAAACAGGGGGGCATGCCTGCTATGCCGGCTAGCATGGAAGCTTTGGCTGACTTCATTAGAGAAAATTCACTTCTGGATATGGATCTCCACGGTTCTTCTTACACATGGTCAAATCGTAGATTGGGCAGGAATCACATTCAATGCAGATTAGATAGAGCCCTTGGATCGATGGATTGGATTTCTCTCTTTCCGGACTTTTATCTCAGCTCCCTCCCAAGGGTTGGCTCTGATCACAGCCCCCTCCTGTTGAGCGCCAACCATATGGTGAATGTCAAGAATCCTCCCTTCAGATTCGAGCTGGCTTGGCTTGAGAATAATCATCTGACCCCCCTGGTTGCAAGCTGGTGGAATATTGAGATTGAAGGAACCAATATGTTCAGATTTTCCAGCAAACTCAAAGAAGTCAAAAAACAGCTCAAAATATGGAAGTCTAAGGTCTTCGGTAACATCAAGGTTCGCAAGAAGGAGCTTTCTCAGAGCTTGATCAAAATTGCTGAGCAAATTGAGAATGTGGGAAGGTTGGACCATCTTCACCAACAGGAAATCTCCCTCCTCAGTGATTATCACAGCACTCTTAAAGAAGAAGAAACCTACTGGAGGCAGCGTTCTCGGGCCCTCTGGCTTGACCAAGGTGATCGTAATACCAAATTCTTTCATATTACTGCTTGTAAACATAAAGCTAGGGACAAGATTCGTGAGTTGGTGTCGTCTTCAGGTACTCTTCTTACTGCTGACTCTGATATATCCAATGAGCTTATATCCTTCTACTCAAATCTTCTCCATGCTGATCTGGCTCCTTCGGAACAATCTATGAATGAAATGCTTCAGCACATTCCTCATCTGGTCTCTCCTGAGATGAACAACAATCTTACCAAGCCTTTTGCTATGGAGGAAATTCATAAAGCTGTCTTTGCTATGAAGCGAGATAAAGCCCCGGGTCCGGATGGCTTTCCGGCTGCTTTCTTCCAAGTTTTTTGGGAAATCATCAAGCAGGACCTTTTCCTCGCAGTCAATGAATTTCAGATGAATGATAATCTGCTAAAGGAATGGAACACCACTTTTGTGGCCTTGGCTCCAAAAGTGCATATCTCCAAGGACGTGTCCAATTTTCGGCCCATAAGTTTATGCAACACGTCTTACAAGATTATCACTAAGATGCTGGCTTCCAGGCTAAAACCTCTTATGCCGAACCTCATCTCCCTCAATCAGAATGGATTCATAAAAGGTAGGCTTATTCAAGGCGGTATAATTACTGTCCATGAGGCCATCCACTCGGCCCTCCTTGCGAAGTCTCCTGGTATGATCTTAAAATTGGATATGCAAAAAGCCTTTGACAGAGTCAGCTGGCCTTTCCTAATCAAGACCCTGGAAAAATTTGGGTTCGACAAAAAATGGTGTAGCTGGATTTACTCATGTGTTTCGACCCCTTGTTTCTCTATTCTGATCAATGGCATTCCTGCGGGTTTCTTCAAAAGTAGCAGAGGTATCAGGCAAGGTGACCCTCTGTCACCTTTTCTCTTTGTTCTTATGGCGGATTCCCTCAGCAGAGCGCTGGATGCGGCAAAAAATCAATCCATCATCTCTGGTTTGAAAATCACCTCTAACTGTCCCTCGCCACCCATAGCCAGTTCGCTGATGACACCTTATTGCTGAGTCTGGCTTCTGTTATCGAAGCTAGGGCTATTATGGATATCCTTTCTTTATATCAATCAGCCTCGCAGCAAACGGTTAACTTCATCAAGAGCAGCATCTCCTTTTTCAACACGCCCCCCAGAGTTCAGAGGAAGATTGCTGATATTTTTGGTTGCTCGATTGTGGATCTCCCAACCTCTTATCTGGGCATCCCCCTCTTCCATGGTAGGCAATCAAAAATTATGTGGAATCCGATTATTGAAAGATATCAAAAAAAACTTGCTGCTTGGAAAGGTGCTCTCCTCAGCCAGGCTGGCAAGCTCCAGCTGGTGAAAGCCACTCTTCAGAATCTTCCTTCTTACTTTCTGTCCATGCTCAAAATTCCCAGCTCTGTTAGAGAGGCTGTGGAAAAAATTCAAAGGAACTTTCTGTGGTCTGGAACTGAAGAAAAGAAAAGGATCCACCTTGTGGCCTGGAAAGAGGTTTGTAAACCTACTGCTCACGGTGGTCTTGGTCTTCGGAAAATAAAGGAGATGAACGGGGCCCTCCTGGCAAAACTTGCTTGGGAGGTGGCTAAAGGCAATTCTTGTTGGGCCCGCTTGCTCCGTGCTAAGTATTTAACAAACAATGAAGACTTTCTCACATCCATCCCCACTAGAGGCTCTACCATATGGAACTCCATTTGTAGTTCGCTCCCCATCATTCGTGCTGGCACTAAATGGAGGTTCGGGAATGGGCGTCTCATTGATTTCTGGAGGGATACTTGGATTGGTGATGATCCCCTTGATCTCAACCCCTCTTGGGACCCTATCAAGAGAAGTATCATCAATATTCATGGTAGATTAGCTTCTGGTTATTGGCAGAGGATAAATTCCATCCCCTCTTGGGATATCAAGGATTGGGAGGATATCAGCGACCTTCAAAGAGACCTGCTGTCCTCCCTTAGAGTGCAGCTCTCCACCATTTACATCCCGTATTCCCATAATGAAGATGAGATTATCTGGACTCTATCCACTTCGGGCTCCTTTTCAGTTAGGGCTGCTTATCTCTCGATGCATTGTGCTGACGTGGGCC
The DNA here is from genome assembly GCA_018340775.1 of Taxus wallichiana var. yunnanensis. Classification (NCBI taxonomy): domain Eukaryota; kingdom Viridiplantae; phylum Streptophyta; class Pinopsida; order Cupressales; family Taxaceae; genus Taxus; species Taxus wallichiana. The sequence goes on from CM031241.1 coordinate 369,987,557, forward strand.
CCCCTCTTATAAAATTCTGGCCTAAGGAGATCACTCCAAAATTGGTTTTTTCTCTTGGCTCTCCTCTAAAAATGCCTTCCTTTCCGGGGAGAACCTGAAGAGAAGGGGTTTTTCCCTTCCTACCAAATGTGTTCTATGTGCAAATGAAGAGGAATCCTCATCTCACCTCCTGGTCCATTGCTCTTTCTCGCATGATATTTGGCAGTGGCTCCTATCGAGATTAGGAGTTTTTTGGATCTTTCCGGATTCCATTCAGGATACTCTTTCTCAATGGTACTCCCCCTTCACTCATCCGATTCTAAAGTTGGCTTGGAAACTCCTCCTCCCGCATGGTTTATGGGGCATATGGAAAGAAAGAAACAGAAGAATCTTCAAAGACAAGAGTCTCAATCCTGATCAGGTGGCTACTCTGATTGGCCTGGCTCTCCAAGAAAATATCAACCTGACCACTTGGTCTAAATATCAGCAAAAACTGCAGTTCTGTCACACCCTGGAGTGGCAGCAGTATTTATCCATTCCGTGCAAAAAAACCCATTCTGACAGGAATTCGATTTGCTGGCTTCCCCCTCCTAGGGGATGGAGAAAACTCAACACGGATGGCGCTTCGAAAGGGAACCCTGGTATGTCCGGAGGAGGGGCCATTCTTCGTTGCTATTCGGGTTTAATTGTTGCTGCCTCTGCCCATAATTTCAACTTTGGTTCCAACCATCGTGCGGAGGCCTTAGCCATCCTCAAGGGTCTTGAGATGGCTATCAAGGTGGGCAATGATCCCCTCCAAGTGGAAAGTGACTCCCTCAACATCATAAACCTCCTTTGTTCCAATGACCCTGGTCACTGGTCGATTAAAAACATCATTGCTGATATTAGAAGCATTCAAAGATCCTTTCTTCAAGTCCAATTCCAGCACGTCCTCCGGGAAGGTAATAGAGCGGCGGATCTTCTGGCTAACATGGGTGTCCTCATCGAAAATCAGCAAATTTGGACTGAGAACTTCCCGAATGAACTCTGTCAGATTGCCCAAATTGACGCACTCTAATGCTGACGGGTGGTCTCTGAAGCTGACTGGGGTTTCGGCCTGGGCGCTTTGGTCCATTCAAATGGCGGCGATGAATACGGCAAATTTATTTGACATGACTCTTGACACGAGGTTCCTGATCAAGGCGCCTAGTTATGATGCAGCGAATCCCCGCACGAACGAGCTCTATGCACCCATTAATCATCCGAGGTGGTGGCGTCAGGGCTTTAATATATTTGCCGGTATCTTGTTCAGACTGGCTCTCGTCCGTTCCTATCTCCGACTCTGTAACTGCTCCAATATTCTTCTCATGGGGGGGCAATTGAAGCGCCTTGAGCCCGACAGTTGCGAGACGCTTAGGAATGATGGCGAGGTCTGGAATATCTTAGTGGAAAATGGGATCTCTACTTTTCTGGAAAGAATGTCTGGTTACTCGGCCTTAGTGTCTTATGCTGTTACGGCTTCGTGGTCGAGAGGGCGTGTTCAAATTGGCAGCACTAAGTTTACCATCTCAACGAACGCCATCGCTGATGCCACCGGGCTCCCTGCTGCGGGCGATATTTACTACAGGCGTTCCCTTCACGCCGAGATACAAGATTTCAACGCCGGGGGATAGACCAAGGAAATATATGTCAGGATATACCCGCGACTCTCTGCCCTCGCCCTGGGACAGAGTGGCGGAAGCCATTATGAGGTACTTCACCATAGACGGTAGGTACCGTCTGGTTTTTGGCCCCCATCTGTTTATTCTCTCCCACCTCCGTTGGGGGAGAAAGATTAATTTAGCTGCTTTTCTTTTTCAATCGCTGGAGCACTCTGTTATGCTGGCTCGGGAGGGCGAGGGAGTCATCCTCCACCAGGGTCTTCTTTACCTTCTTTTCTCCGTCGCCGCTTCCCACACTGACCTGCTCCGCTTTCCTCCCAAATTGGGTCGCCGCCGCCGCTCCCCCTCCCCTCCTTCTCGCCCCTCTTCCTCTTCCCACCGCTCCTCTCGCCGCCGCCGCCTGCTCCTTTCCTCTGGCTCGGACTCCGACGTTGCCATCGTGAGCCCCCCCCGCGAAGCCCCCATCTCCGCTGCTGTTCCCCCCTTTCCCACCCCCATCTCGTGCCTCTTCCTGGAAGACTCCATTGCCAGTGGACGCGCTCCTTCTCCTGTTTCTAGCCCGGGTCTCTCTGGTGCGGCTGATCTGTTGGGGCTTGCTCAACTGTACCCTGACTCCTCGGAAGAGGAGCAGGGTGATATCAATCAATTTGTTGCGGATCCCCCCTCTCATTCTGCTGGCTCTAAGGATCCCTCGAATGTTAAAGATTCCACTGCTGACACTCCTCTCTCCACTCCTGCTATGGACTTTAGCACTGCTGATATTGATGCTGATGGAAAAAAGGACCAGAACAGAGCTGATATCATCTCCTCCATTCTGAGTAAGCTTCAGCGTGCATTCAAAGCTCTCAAAGATTGGGAGGACTTCACGAATTCTACCAGAATGGCCTTAGCAAACGACTGTTCGGAGCTTCTCAAGTTGGCGGATCTCCTTGCAAATGAATCGGGCTCCCCTAGAGCTAAAGATGTTGTTTCTGAGCTGAAGAAGCTTATTTAGTTGCTCCTCTTCTTGGCTTGTCTCTTCTTCGTTCTCCTTTTTGGAATCCTCGTGGGTATTTTTGTTTTGGTAATACTATTGTCTCTTGGGCTTTTTGTATCGTTTCTCCTCTCTTTAATATATTCCTTATAAGAACATAATTTATTGTTTTTTAAAGTATCTTGTGCAAAAGTTAAATTTTTAAGAGATTCATTATATCTGTGTAATAATACTATTGCATACACTAGATCATCGGCCGATGGGCTTTTTGTATCAAGGTTGTGGGACCTTCTAATTTAAGAGGATATATACACTATATTGATTGTTGACTTGCATTAGGTGTTGATTGCGATTCTTTCATGACATGAGGGACCAAAAATTTACATCCCCATTTTTATGAATTTTGCTATATTAATGCTTAGACCAAGGAGATCAAAGTCTCATGATTTGCAACAAAACCAAAGAAAATGAGTGAGGTTTTCAATAACATATACTAGATTAATACATCAAACATTCATATTCACATGTTGTTGCGGTAAAGCATATCCACCGTGACAATTATGATTCTTGTCATGGTGTTTTTTAAGTCTTATCTCTAAGGACTTGATTATATAGCTATTGTGATACGTTCTCTACAATCTTTCATTAGTGTTTATCTCAAATTTTACACAAAATCAAGTAATATCCTACAAAACCCTAATAGGTAAGTGCATGGAAATGGAAGGCCAAAAGGTGGACACAAATTCAATTTTTTTTTCATTTTAGCCATAACACGCTCGCATTATGGCTCGGTCGCGTTATAACGCGAGAGAAAATTCGGCTCACATTCTGTTTGATATATGGCATATCTGCTTATGGGAGGGATATATTTGCTATTCTTTTATTAATCTTTATACTTTAGTATTTCTTATACATTAAATTTATTTTAGTAAATATAAGAAGTTAGGGTCACACTACACCTTGTGGAACTAGTCTCACAACTCCATATGTCATGGTTTAGAAGATAGTTTTTCATATTCTAATTTGGTCAGTACATAGGTATTTTTTAGGATTTCAACATTTAGCCTTCAAGCTTTTAGGGTTTAAATTATACAATCGATATCTTTTTTTTGAAAGAATATAGTCTTTGTTTAGGTTTTTGGGCCTTTTGGATTTGTTATTGACATTTATAGGAGTGTTAAATGTGTCAAAATTAGAATTTACAAACCTCACAACTCCTAAAGGTAGTGACAACTAATTGAATATATGGACTCATGTAATTCCTTATAACACATAATAAATCAAAACACATTTGTAAGTTTTTATCGATTCAAATAATCAAGGGAATGGTCATCATGAGGTCTGTGAAGGATCTGAAACATCATGAGGTGATGTAGAGCTCTAACACATTTGCATGCATTCATCAACTCATAACAACCAATTTCAATCATTCTCATTAGTATCTTGTTTTTAGAAGTCTCCCAACAAGCTCTATAGGCTCAAATATGCAAAAATGGCACAATCAACCTAAAAATTACCCTTCCAACCCCCATCCTACTCTCACATTTTGTACACAACCCCAATCAATTGTTAAAATGACTCATTTTCTTGAAAACCCCATTTCCTCATACTTCCACTCTATTCCTCTCACAAGCTTTAAGTGTTCTAATTCTAAATCAAGCACAAATTTGGACCTGTTTTGCTTCCATTTGCACCTTCCAACTCTTTATATTATTTCACCATGCCCATAATAACATGAAACCATTCAACAAAAGTGATAATTAATTAAAGAAATCATTAATCCCCTTAAGTTTAATCAATCATGCCCTGTTTTAGTTCTCAAGAGCCATTCTCATCACGAGATCCATGATTATGCACATTTAGTCATATCCAAAACTAAACAAGCACATCCTCAGATACCCTTCGGGCTTAGTGTAATGCATGAAAAATTTCAAATTTCAACCCTTTAAACTTATCTTGTTATCACCTTTTCTAATTTTTAGCCTATTAACTCTCTTCTAGCTGTGGTCTTGTGCATTTTCTAGTGTACCTTTCAATCTATGGGGTTTCGGACCATATTTATGGGTTTTCTAAATACCATTTATGTCCTCTCTCCCTATGCAAGATTTCAATATGTGCTTCATGAAAAGAATCTCATTCAGTGAAAAATACTTCCATCTACATGGTGAATACCTATTTCAATAAGTGATAGATAATCAAAAAATGGTTTGAGAATCATGGAGTTGATTTGTGATCACTAGGGTTAATTGTGGAGGCCTTGAAAAATAAGAGAGTGGTCCTCGTTCTTTCCTTGTAATTGATAGAGAGCATCATGTTCCCATCACAATGTAGGTCTCATAATAGTGTTTCTAAACACTTAAGTCATCACTTGAGGTTTTAGAAACATGTTTTCAACTCATGGTAACTCATGTTTTACCAATTTTTCATGTTAGAAGTTTCATCACTCAAAAACACAACCCTAAACCCTAAGCCCTAAAGACTAAACCCTAAAACCTAAACCCTAAACCCTACGCCTTAAGACTTAAGCCCGAATTCCTAAACTCTCTTAATTTTCAAGGCCTCCATAATCAACCTTAGTGACCACAAATCAACTTCATGATGCTCAAACTATTTTTGATTATCTATCACTTACTTGAAATAGGTATTCACCATGTAGATGGAAGGATTTATCATTGAATGAGATTCTTGTCATGTGGCCACCTATTAGATTGAAATGAGGTGGTTGTAATGTCCTTCCTCCTTTGAAGTGTGATCACACTACAAGGTTCAAATGAGTGTTTAAGAACACTACCAAGTGAGTGACATCAAGTGAAACTTAGATGATTTCTCATTCTTACATATATGGTGCTCTATATGAAGATCATCCTCTTACCCCTCCTAGCTCCAGAATTCTCCTCGGATGGAATCAACTTCGAGGAATGGCTAAGAACACATAGGGGTTATCAATCACCTAGTAAATATTTCTTGTTTAGTTTTGAATGGGATTCAGTCGGCCTACGACTTAGTGACCTTCCATTCATTGATATTTCCTTCCATGATAAACCCATGGATGCTTTCAAAAGCACCTTTAAAAAGATAGGGGTAGTCATCAAGCCTATTTAAGGGTATGATGTGATTTCCAAACAACTTGAAATACATATAGATTTAGAGGTCATAACATGAATTTACAAATATATCTATCATTATAAATGGAATCCAAGTAACGGTGTCTCCATGTATCCAAGGATCGAGGACTATTGGGGTCTGTGGAAGGATTGGACATTCAGGAATCATCGAGTGTCCGAATCGAAATTTTGTTGCATACGGAGAAACATTTTTAAACATTAGAGTAATGCATATTGGAAAATAAAATTGAACCTCATAAATCCTCTCAAATTGCCAAACTTACACAATCATTGAACACATCAAGTTTGATCTTCGAATGAAACCTTCATTCCTGAAAGCTTGAAACTAAAAGAATCATTCAAAAGAGCCTAAAAAATGATCAAATTTGTTTGGTATCCTAATCTATCAAACCCAGAAATACCACTGAACTTGTTATTCTCAATTTATAACACTATTGGAGCTCCAAATATTTCACAAACTATGGAAAAAAGGAGATAGTTGTATCGGGTAACATTTCTTTGTACTAAATTGTTCTTGGATATGTTGCATTTCCCTCCTTTAAAATATCAGTAGATGAAAGGCATCAAATTGTGATGACTCTCTTTGAATGTTCTGCCTATGAAGAAAATAAACCCTTTTTAGTTGAATACTCTATATCAATACTAATAAGAATGGGTAAGACACAAAACATTACAGTGAGTGAATGGGTAAGCCTAAACCCCGAGCCTTAAACCTTGAGCCTTAAACCCTAACCCCGAGCCTTAAACCCTAAACCCTAAACCATGTGCCCTAAACCCTAAACCCTAACCCTTAAACCTTAAAACCTAATCCCTAAACCATAAACCATAAACCCTAAACCCTAAACCCTAAACCTTAAATCCCGGTCCCTAAACCCTAAACCCTAAACCATGAGCCCTAAAATCGAACCCTAACGCTTAAACCTTAAACCCTAATCCCTAAACCATAAACCCTAAAACCTAAACCCTAAACCTTAAACCATGATCCCTAAACCCTAAAACCTAAACCCTAAACCTTAAACCCTAAACCTTGATCCCTAAACCCTAAACCCTGAGCCCTAAACCCTAAACCCTGAGCCCTAAACCATAAATTGTAAACCCTAAACCCTTAACCCTTAACCCTAAACTCTAAACCCTAAATCCTAAACCCTAAACTCTAAACCCTTCAAGTGCTAAACCCTAAACCATAAACCATAAAGCCTAAACCTTGAGCCCTAAACCCTAAACCCTAAGCCCTAAATCCTAAATCCTAAATCCTAAACCCTAAACCCTAAAACATAAGCCCCGACCCCTAAACTGTAAATCCTAAACCCTAAACCTTGAGCCCTAAAATTTGAGCCTTAAACCCTAAACCCTAAGCCATAAGCCCTAAAACCTAAACTCTAAACCTTGAACCCTTGAACTCCGAACCTCGACCCTCGACCCTAAACCTTAAACCCTAAACTATGATCCTTATACCCTAAACCACCGAGCCATATACCCTAAACCCTAAACCCTAAACCATAAACCATGTGCTCTAAACTCTAAACCCTAAACCCTAAATCATAAACCCTAAGCCCTAAACCTTAAAACTTAAACCCTAATCCATCAACCCTAAACCCTAATCCCTAAGCCCTAAGCCCTAAACCATAAACCATAAACCCCAGGAGCCTTAAACCCTAAACCCTAAACCATGTGCCCTAAACCCTAAACCCTAACCCTTAAACCTTAAACCCTAATCCCTAAACCATAAATCCTCAACCCTAAACCTTAAACCTTGAGCCTTAAACCCTAAAACCTAAAACTTAAACCCTTGTCCCTAAACCGTAAAACCTTAAACCATGAGCCCTAAACCCTAAATCCTAAACCTTGAGCCCTAAACCCTAAGCCCTAAGTAATATTCCTAAATATTCCTAAACTTCCTCTAGCACTTCCAAGATTATCTGACATCGCCTCCAAATATTTAATATATTTCTTGAACTCTCCAAGAGGGTGTTTGATCAACTTAGAATGGCCTTTTTAGGCCTCTAGAGGAAGTTATCTTCCATCAAGTCACCTTGAACTCATTAATCATCATATCCAATCATCCTGCACATTGAAAGAAACTTAAAAAAATGTTGTTAATAATTTCTTTTGATCCAGGTTGAGAGTGGTACTGAGGCAGGTTAGCCAGAGGAAGGACGCACCATTGACCAGGAAGCGAAAGATGCATTCCATAAGCTTGTAAAGTAGGTACTCATAGCCAATTTTTAACGAAACACATAGCCAACTTATCCAATCAACCTATCAAACTGGTGTTCCTTACACTACAACTTGTAGTCACTCAATATTGAGGGGGATCACCCATAAAAATCAATCTATCACCATTTTTGTCTAGCACTTTGCCTACACCAAACTACGTGACAAAAAGGGCAAATGTAGAGACACTCAAAATTTGCACCACTAATTTCCCTCATTATATACACTATCTTCACAATTATATTAATCAAAGTCACTATTTAATTCATACATCCCCTATCCTAAGTCTAAAAATCCCCACCATATTTACTCCATGTAAATATTCTTCACAGTTATAAAATCTCATTTTACCTCTCTCAAAACCACCCAAAACCACTTAAAAACTAAAAACAAATAAGAAAAAACAAAATCAAACAAACCTATAACCATCTCAACCTCTTCACATCATCCTCCAAATATCCCCTTAACCATTTACTCGCATCTTGAACCAAAAATCCATGATTAGAAGTGGTTTCAACCACTCTTGCATCTGGTTTCCCATGCAAAACCGGATCGCCAACGATTTAGTTCAATCACCAAAAATATAAATAACACTTTTATGCACTCCCTTAGGGATCTTTAATCTCAAATCTTTGACATCCTTTTCACTCTTGCACTTTGTTTCCCGACATTACAACATCCTAGACATCATAAAGCACTATCAGACATCAACATCGATGTTTTCAAACATTTTGGTGATTATTTTCATCAGTCAAACTTTAAGCAACATCTCAGCATAAATTATCTTATCGGATCTTTCTCCTTTGAGGATTTGAGGCATATTTTAGCTCCAAATTCTCTCAAAGGTATTCCTCAATCACTTTTTATCCCTTTTCAACCATATCAAGCTTCTAAATAAATCAAAAACATCACTTTTGAACTTTAAATCTTGTTTTTGTCAAAACTATCAAAATCCATAGGAATCACTAGCGATTCACCCTAGTCCCCAACGATTCACCTAAATCATTGGTGATTACTATCAAAATTATCTTTATATCAGTTCATCAACTTTCTATCGTATTTTATCAAATCCACTTTGCATTTAACGCGTTGTTTCCAAGTATGGCTCTATGTTAGATGACATTTCATGTCTATTCACATTTGATTACGAGCATTTACAACCTTCCAATAATTTGACATCCATTCTTCTGGGAACAATAAATTTTTTTACACAAACTCATGCTTTACGCAATCCATTTCATAACATTGATCAAGACATTGAAGATCAATTTGAATTCCTTCACGAGATCGAGCAATAAACTGACGACTTCTAGTATGACTACTTTGAACGTAAACATATTACATCTACCATTGCTTGGGTTACTTTCAAATATTCTCAGGACTTGCCTATCCATCTTGAGTTTTAGAGCCATTATCTTGTATTTACTTGTCATTATTTATCGCATATCCTTATCATTGTTTTATCAATCTACTTAATTATTTAAAAGTGAGTGATATCCTCCAAGGAAGTCCTTTTGGATTCCTAGAATTGGCCCTTTTCGAGCATCTCATTTATTAATTTATCTCATCCTTTCTGTTTAGTGTCTTTGATGGTAGGTTGTTTTACAAGACCGGAGGACTTGGACACACATTTGGGCTCAACAACTTCAATCAAATATCAACTTCAATATCCATCTTCGCGGGTATCGATAAACCCCTCTGTCTTCTGAGGTTGGTTTTGTTTTTATTGTTTCACTTCATTAATTTAAAGTAGGAAAGTAAAAACATCTTTGAACAATCGATTGTTTTGGACACAGGGAATGAAGGCTAAAATAGTGAAAGCTAACACTTATAGGCGATTCTAGGAGCTGCAAGAGGAGTTAGGAGGAAAATGATTAATAATTGGAAAGGTCCTAGAACCCTCTATATTATGGATACATAAATTATGTTCCATGAATCAATAATCTTCTATGATAATCTAGGATACCACAAACTACCCCTTCTAGTCAAGAATGAAATATGACCTAAAAATAAAATTTCATAAAGAATTGGATAATAGTAATGGGTTTAATGATCTCAACATGTGATATACAGTCAAAATCATATACGTTTTGACCTTAGAACACTTTCCCATGCTCCTTGGGTAGAAACATTACTCCTAGTGTCCCGATTTATACGGAGGGTGACATTAACATCCTAAAAAGTTGTATGGTCACAATTTGGAGCCTCATTTGCCTCCCTTTGTTCCCCAAGGTGAAAATGTGAAAAGGGGGACATAAAAATGTGACCCCCCCATCATGCCAAGTCTTCACAACTTACTCCTCACCACTTATGCACATAGGTTGCACAATTTCACTTTACAACTTTCCTCCTTCCATGATAATTGATCCCTAGTCACACTTTTTGCACTCAGTTGTCCCCCTTGTCCCAAAAAGGTGAGTAGGGGACAAGGGGGATAAAAAAGTGTGACCTACCTCCTCCATGCATCTCCTGGTCACCATAGATCCACCTTTCAGCCCCTCGATGCTCATTCCAAGCCCTTCCATCTCGACACATAAGGCGGTAGAAGTTGTCAGTTGTCACCATCTAGTGCAATTCAAAATTTGATGTCCCTTTTATCCCCTTTGTACCCCTTGCACTAGTGAACCCTCACTTCAACCTCATCTCAACCTCGGTCAAGTTTATCATTATTACGGGTGAGTTAAAATGTGTGGAAATTTGAATAACTCTCCCTCTCTCTAAAAAAACTTAGTCATTTTTTCAAACAAATGTGTTGTTGAACTACCCTCCCAAACTCCATTTTTAAACCAAGCATGTTGCTTAGATTTCACCAGTATCCATGATCAAAAATAAAGAAATACTCACAACCCCTTACCTTGCACATGTTTTCAACAAAAATTTTCCCGTACACTCCTCTCAAAAACTCCTTTGAGATGACTGTGAAAGAAACCCCATTGATGCTCTATATAATTTATAGCAACAACATGTAAAATTCAGACCACTGAATGTGTGTTTTTAAATCTATGGAGCTTTGGCAAACAAAAACCTTTAAAATTGGAGCATAAGGTCTTGAAGTAAAACTTAAACTTTTGAGACCATTTTCATTACAAACTGACACCCAAAATTAACATTTCCAAAAATAGTAAGTGTGCAAGGCTTCACATGTCCAAATATAGTAAGTTTCCAAAAATAGAAAACTCTCAGGATCCACAACACTCCAAACAAGTAAAAACATCAGGAAGTAAAAATTGGGAAAACTTACTAAAAATAACCATCTTAATCAAGACTTGCCAAAAATAGTAAGTCTTACAATTAGGCTTAAATCACTTGTATAAACTCACATTACACCTATCTCGTTTCTTTTTTCCACAATTACAAGGCTCAGAAGTTTTCTCGTGGTACAAACAAGAGAGAAAGCCCTCGCAGGATCCCAAAACACCAGTCTTAAGGTCAATTTTGCATGGCACACTTGAATGCAAGAATATAAATGGTTTAAATCATCCTAATTGTGGAAAAATGGAGTCATCATGGTTGAATCCATCCAAGAATGAGATGTCTTCATCATTGGTGAATTAGGAAGCTCTAGACTAAGTGTATACACACTCTAGACCAAATACATGGGGAGATCCGAACCAAAGTCTTGATGGATTCTTTCAACCTCTGTAATCATGAATTGAGCCTCTGAGGTGAATAACAATGATGTTTGTGCATCATATACAATACTCCCAATGTGCCTCAACCCAAAGCCATCATGTTTAAAAGATCATGAAGACATTGTTGGTCCACTTAGTGTAAATTTCATAATAGTGTTCCTAAACACTCGTTCAAATACATTAATGTGCCCGACTCACGAGAAGAAGGAGATTGCAACCACATCATTTCTACACAATAGGGATTAGAGGCGCAAAGTTTCATTCAAAGAGAAATCCTTCTATTTGGAGGAGAAGACCTCTGAGGAGTAGATGAGCAAAAGGATGTCCAGGAATCCTAAGTATGTTTCCATTCAAAAAGGTGACATCTTTGTCATGGAGGTGAATTGTGAGGTTCAAAGAAGTCATCATGTTCAAGTGATAGGAAAGAAATATCAAACATGGTTTATAAAAGTGATTCCCAATTCCCAATCATCTCCTCAGAATATAGAATGACAATGTGTTCATTGAGTGTGATGGTGAATGTGGAGTTTCTCCTTTCCTCATTTGTAGTAGAAGACATTTTCAACAAGGAATGAGTGAACAAGAAGGTACTTGGGTCTCCTAAGGTTGATTTCATCCAAGGAGATGAAGTATTTGTCACAAAGGTGAAATGTGAAGTTCAAGGAGTAAGGTGATGATCATCATATCTCGAATCTGACCTTGTGTTCAAATCTCTTTCCAAGAGAAGGGACATCATGTGAATCACATCATGTCAAGGAACAAGTTAGGATGAACTAGTTAGGTTATTGAGGTACCTAAGACCATCATGTTGATGAAAAAGATTTTGACTTCTAAAAATTTGAGAGATGTGAATCCAATAATTGATGATTATAAGTTGTTGATGACCGGAACCAATGTTGGATTCAATATAGCGGCCAATGAAGAATTTGACAATAGTATTCATATTTTTAAATAAACAATAATGTGGATAGCCATAACAAAAGAAAATTACATTCATTGGAACACTCTATTGCACATAGCGGTGCGATAAAAGTAAGTAGTACCAACACACCAACATGAGGTTCGGATGATGAAACTGATGTTAAGATATTAATTGCTAATGATGCAAGGGTCATGTTAACCTCCAATCTTTGGATAGAAGAAGATCTTATAAATGGAGCTCTAGGGTATATTCAAAGCATAATATACAACCACCGAGAGTGCCCACCAGGACCCTTGACATATGTTATGGTTGAATTCAGTGGCTAATTTGGAATACCATTCAAAGATCAAACTCCACATATAATTCCAATTACACTAATACAACGAGGACACACACACGTGTGCACACACACACACCAATTATCCTTATGGTTGGCTTGGTCATTGATAATACATAAATCACAAGGTTTGACTCTTTTAAAAGACACAATTGATTTATAACATAAGGAAATAACAAAGTTAACATTAAATTGGTTATCTCTCATGTAAAGTCATTGGAAAGGTTATGGATATTACCACCATTCTCATATGATCGCTATGAAACAATGAAGAAAGGAAAACTACTTTTGAAACAAAAGGCTATGGAAGAGAGACTAGAGTCCTTAGAAGATAAAGAATGTCATCTATTTATCATAAATTTCATACTATAATTTTTCATTTTATGTGATGAACATGGCAAACATGTTCATTAATATTAAATAATTCTTTAATTTTTCATATTATCTTCTGTACATTGCACATTTGGATGATTTTAACATGTTTCTCTTATTATTATTTAATGTTATTTATATTGCACACTTTAATTTTAATGAAATATTTAATATTATATGTTAAACTAAAACACAATACCCATAGATGGTACTAAGCACACCTATCTTAAATAAATCTATGTAAAAGATGTCGAGATATATCATTCTCGGGTTCCTCTATTGGACGTAAGACATTAGTAGAATAGGCACCTCGAAAATGATACCTCTCAGAGTATTTTACATAGATTTATCTAATATAGGTATTCTTAATATTATTAAAATTTGTCATTATAAATAAGATAAAAATGTTAATGTTAGTTGATGAGACAAATTAATCATGGTGTAAAATTTTGACATTATAAATAAGAGAAAAATGTTAGTTATGATAGGTCGATAAATTACACTAAAACAATAATAAAGATAAAAGATGTTAATATGTATCCATTTATTTCTATGTTTATTTTCTAAGATGATAAATAAAATATTCAAAAATAAAACCTTAAAAAATATTCTATTTTTAAAATTTTTAATTACGCTGAAGGCGTTCCCCTATGGGAAAGGCACTTCCAGACGTTTCTACGACTGTGCTAAATTTGACGGCCGTTTAGACGTTTTTCATCGTTATTAAATTTGATGTTCGTTTGCCTGTATTTTTCTGTGTGATGCTGTCGCATGCGGTTTCTTCATTCCCTTTTCATTTTTAGTAAACTACAGCTGCTCGGGGATTATATGAAAATGGTTTAGACTAAATTACTTATGTTCGCATTTGTAGGCACAGGCACGTTTGATTGGATTTAGTAATAAAAATTTGGGTTTTTTTTTTTTTTGAAGTTGGGGTAGGAAGATGCAGATAGGAGAACAGTATGGGCTTGCGGAGTTGCAGCAGTTCATGGTTGGACACGGGCATATGCTTAGCCTAGCGCAGAAATGCCTCCGGAGATGCATCTACAGTATCAACAACAACAACAACAGTTTCACGTGGCTTTTCTGCGGCACCAGATTGAATCCCAACAGCACCAACAGAGCCACAGATTATACCAGGAGGAGAATCGGCAAAACCACCATGGCTTCCACCATCTGCATCAGAGACAAAGCAGTAATAACAATAACAGTAGTAATAACAATAATGGGAATGGGAATTGTATTGCGCAACAATTGAGTTTGGGCTTGGATTCTATAGGGGCGTCATCTTTGTCTGTTTCACCTCCGCCGTCGCTAAATAAGGCTCCTTATGATGTTTTCTTTAACCATATCGGCTTCAAGATGCAGCTCAAATTGTTAACTTCCATTGGAAACTTGGAAAGGTTGAAAAGAAATTCAAAATAAAATCTCAGGTGAGATTAATATGTGCACCCACCCATAAGAAACTGTAGAGTTCAAATATTTAGCTGGATAATCAACTTTCTTGTATTGCCTGTTGTCGATTGGGTAAGTTTGAAACTCTGAGAATTGGCAGTCCCCTGTTGTCAAGCGTGCTAACTTCCATTGGAAACTTGGAAAGGTTGAAAAGACTAGAACTCGCCTGTGATACCATATCAGCTCTTAAACCTCGTATTCTCTCTTTACTGGTATTAAAAGTTACAGAAGTTGAATTTTATTATCATGTCAGTATTTATTCATGTTTATTGACAGAATGTTTTGCAAATAGTACAATTTGTAGGAATTTTATTATATTTACTTCACTGTCGATCAAAAAAATATGTAAAAAACATCTTATGTTAGATAGAAAGCCTAAATATTCGTTGGGAACATTAGTAAAACTTACATATCCACATTCTAAATGAGTGAGGGATTGACAACCAAAATAGAAGTTGGAACTTGTAACATCAAAATGATCCCACTTTTAATAGAAGTTTGTTTCACTTCATTTGTTGCTATACACTCGAATCCATTCCCCAATCATGTTATTTTAATACTACATTAAAAAGAGGGATCAATATGTTGCATAGGCTTTGATGCATGTTACATTCTTTCTCTGGTTAGAATAAGTGTCCGCATTTGGCATTCCAATCTTCTATATAACTTGCAACCAAGAATGCAAATCTTGTTGGCATGCAAAAATTATGGCCCTCCTTCAGAAGAAGAATATTAGTATTAATGTTAATGGCGTTGCTAGGGATCTTGATGGTTACGATGAGGGTTTCGACAAAGGGGATATAAGCGGCGGGGAGGAGGAGGAGGAAATAACCGCTGGCCGAGACAGGAGACTCTTATGTTGTTGAAGATTAGATTAGAAATGGATTCCAAGTTTCGCGAAGCCACACACAAAGGCCCTCTTTGGGACGAAATTTCAAGGTAATTCAATTGCTTTTCCACCATGCAGGAATAACCAATTAGACCACCTATCCGATGCAATGTGAACGCCGAACGGTATATGTTATTTGTTTTAGAGGTATAATTATTACTTTTGTAGTAGATGGTGATTAGGGGTGTGATTGATTTCGTAAGTGTAACTTAATGTGAAGGTTGTTTCTACTTTTCAAACTTGTTAACCCTTTTCAATAGTTAATTTATCTTGAAGTTGATGTTGTATGTATTTTATTCGGGTTTATTGTGTTAGTTGTGCATCGGTTGTTCGGTTGGTGTTTTGTTGGAAAATTATTTATTGTACAGTTGATAATGTGTGTGATTGATAGTTGTAGTGTAGGAATTGAGTTGAAACATTAGATTGAAATTTTGTATGTGTACATTTATTTCTGTTACAACTTTGTACATTTAAAGTTTCATATCATATTTCACAACATCTAATAAAAGTAGATCTGCGTGCACACAATGAGACATGTATACATTTGCATTTTTTATATCATGAATAGTAGCCTTTAGTGGGCTTTTTTAGCTTGAGTAAACATGATTACATTTGATACCCCTTGAGCAGCAATGTCGCTTTGGATAGAATAAGTGTTTAGTATAGTAGTAGCGGGGTGCTATCAAAGCAGAGGGTATCTTTTACGATAGGCTGAGTGATAGTAGTCTTGCTTCCTCCTTTCTTCTTGCTCGAAGTGTTGTTACGTACACCATTTTTGAGTATCTCTCGAATGAAAAAGCAGGTGAAATACACAGATTTGCAAGTGAGGGAACTCTGGAGAAAGCTGTGAATGTCAGACCCTGCCTTTCAGTGGTTCCAATGTCGACGGTTGCTCTGTGTAAAGTAAGTCCCTGTGACTTGTGGATAGTTAATCCCCAGGCCATTTTAATTGGCAATTGTCTTCGATTCCCTCTCGAAATAGGGGGTATGGGAATATGTAACGGGTTGCTGGGATCCCAACATGGGCCATTGTATCTATCAAATTTGACAACAACAAATAAAGGTAATGCTGGTGGTTGCATTGATGCGTCGTAGACAATGTCGGTGATAGTTCCTGTGGCACCATTCACGAGGCCTGCGTCAACCCATAGATTTGTAATAAGCATGATTTTTTGTTGTTTGCACAACAAAAATTTTTGTTCCAACTGATCATCATCGATTTCCTGATCCATTCACTGTTACTTTCAGCAATGGATTGGGCGATCGGAACGTTCAATGCCTTCAACATTTGTAGGTTGTGGGAGTCGACTTGATCATTTTTTGCAAACAAATGTGGTGCATCCTTAAAAATTTATTGCTAGAAAGCATTCATTTTTGTTCGAGTTGCAACAGACAAGTTCAAAACTATGATTATAGATATGCATTGAGGATCGATCTAAAGGACCCAACAGAGAACTTCAATTAGCTACCACTTTTGATGAGACAACTGAGTTAATCATGGGTGTTGCAGCTAGCGACCTCCATATATTGTCTATAGACGAAGATGTGACTAGTGAAATTATAAGTAATGTCATCGGCAATGAATATTGCTTCACACTTTCACTGAAAAAAGAGACATATTGTGGAAACAACAAATTGAAATGTGTCATCCTTAGCTCAAAGAAAGTGGAAAATAGTGCAACTCCTCCATAACTTTTACGCAAGGATTTCCAACCCACCCGTCCCTTCAAACATTACACCCTCACCCATCCCATTCTATACTTTGAACTATCACCACTATGTTTCTTATTTCATATCTATGTTTCACTTTTTTCCTTGCTTCAAAAGAAAACTGTTGTATTCCCTTATACACTGACATACTATTGTCTCCTGCTACTATGTGGATTGTTAGTACTTTTAAGAAAATAAATATAAAATACATGCACTTTTGTTATGTACGTATTTACATCCTTGTGTACTATGTGAACACATTGTATGTTTCTATATATCTAATACTCTTTTCCTTAAGAAAAAATGCAGTTTCTCGATACTCAAATTGTTACCTCTTATGTGTATTTCCCATTGGAGCTCCACATGCATTACAATTGAATTTAGTTTTATATTTTGACTTATTTATGCATTTGTATGTCATCAAACTATGTATCGTTCCTTGCTAACCTGCATGATCTTTATCCAACAGGTGGTACTCCATAATCCCGTGACTTCGCAATCATGTCGACTCCTGCAAAATGATCCCAACGAAGAGAGAACTACGCAAAAAATAAAGTACACATAACTGCTGAGCAACGACATTGTAAATTAGAGGATAGAACAACGAAAATCTCTAATATCTTTCAACTTACAATGACCAACAACCTACGATCCCCTGACATTCCAATCTTGCCATCAAATACAACTACTAAAGAATTGCCAACCAACATTCCGCATGTAACTTCCATGGAAACAAACTTTCAAGAGCATACCACTTCCTTCCATATGAACCCATCTTTGCTAACAACTGTCACTTTTCCCCAAATATCTGGGATGCCACATGAAACTATCTCAAGTACCAACCTTTCTTCAGTTCATCACACATATACAAATAGTTTCTCCTCTCCTTCTGAATGTTTTCCACCTTACAATCCACAAACGACTCAAACAGAACACCCCACCCCTTCCAATACATAGATATTTCCCATATTCCCGCCCTCGATGCTGACTATTGAAGCCCAATGTCAGTTTCACAAAAGAATAGATTTGTTGGTGAACATCCAAACTTGCTCAATCTGCTTGGAAAATTACCCAGGAATTAAAACAATTTCCTTTGAAGGCTTTCCCTCCTGTAACAGATGCAAAAGTGAAAAACAAGGCCACCACTTCTCTTCATGGAACAACATGGACCCTGAAAAAATAGCCTACCATTCTTGCTAACCCAAATCGAGGAGATGCTTATCGCACGAGTTAATCCATTCATGCAAGTCACCCAAGTACGTGGCGGGCAATACAAATACTCAGGACACACCATAAGTTTCCCATAAAACATTTCTTCAATAGCAAAGACCCTACCCCACCGCCTTGGAGATTTGGACATAGTTCTCATACAAAGGGAAGGATCTAATTTAAAAAATTATGATTTCTACCTCAGTAGATCTCGTGTTTGTGCAACCTTGCAATATAAAATCCAACACGATCCCTATTACAAAGATGTCTTAATCGACGATGACACCCTTTCCTCACTACCATCCGAGTCGTCAAATGTTCCCTCCTCTCTCAACACAACCACAATGGAACTGTCCCAAATGCAAACTTGCTCTACAACTCATGGTATTGGTGTTCCCACCCACTTTGATGAAACATATGAACACTCATCGTCTTTCATGTCAACACCTCACAATACATGAACAAAAGAAGAGGAAATCGAATAGTTCTTGCTCAACCATGATGGTAACACTCCATTTACCATGCCATGGCTAGAGCTTGGGCTTTTGCCAATAAATGATTACAATACGGAAGGCCTGTTCTCAATGGCTTTCCCAACTTTATTTCCAACAGGAAAAGCAATGTGGAAACAACCCCGCATTAAAGAAGTTCCAATGCATTAATATGCTCTTCATTTGATGCGTTACCATGATGGGTGCTTTGGTTCCCACCCAAGATTTCGTTACTTCCTTCTAAACCTCATAATGCGACACAAAAGCCAGTCCACGAAGCAGTTTTATGAAACAAAACGTCGAATTTGGAATCCCTCCGACAATTAGAGAGCTGCGAAGACAACTATTGGAATGCCCCAAAGACAACCTCCCAGACAACTTAATGCGCTTTGGATCGAGCCTTTAAGGGACACGTTCATTTTGGGCAAAAAGTAGAAGCGAGCTTTCAGATATGGTGGAACAATTGGGGACACCAACCTTATTCTTCACTCTAAGTGCTGCAGACACTAAATGGCCAGATCTCCACAATATTATACCTAGTGAATGCCCAACAGATCCTCGAGCCGCACAACATTAGAGAACACTTAACATTGTCTCTAACCCTCATCGAGTATCAACATACCTGCATCATAGATTCACAATATTTCGGGAAGAAATATTACATTAGGAACTTGGAGCAGTAGACTTTTGGTACAAGTAATCAAATCTACTTATTTCAAAGTTTCTTCCAAACTACATATCTAGTCTTTATGTTTCCTTGTCTCGTAGGAATGAATGGTAACATAGAGGCTCCGCACATGTCAACGGTTTATTGTGGCTCAAGAATGCACCAAAAGTTGATGAAATGGACTGGGAGGATACAACAGATTATTGAGGTGACAAAACAATACTTTGATAAGTTTATGTCTACCTAGAACTCCTTCCCAGCTTACAACTGCTTGGATTTTGTTCGCAAGTCACTCCTAGACGACCTCGCTTGCTAGATACAACACAAATTCTATCCACCTCCCCGTAACCTACTTCTTCCTTGCACATTGAAAGTGATGGGAAAATTAAGTACCTTCCTTCCAGAAATGATGACAGATTGAACATCAACAATAGAACAATGATATACATATGGAGAGAAAATGTTGATTACCAACCGGTACTTTCCTGCCGCGTCGTTCTTAATTATATTGCAAAATATGCTTCGAAAGTTGAAGCAACGTTAAAAAACATATCACCAAATGCTATCCAGATTTTCAAGAGACGCAGATGCAATTCTCTAGCACATATCGCAATCCGTAAAATGCTCACAAAAAGCATTGTTGAACATGACATAAGTGCACAAGAAACATGCCACATGCTGCAAAAATTGCTACTTGTTATGTGCAACCATCCATTTGTATCATTAAATGTTGGAAAAAAATTATGAGACGTGTCGTTGAAAGTGATGTCGATGCACAACAAACAACTGCTTTCTTGGATGCATATAAAGTTTGTCCAACAACCATGGAACACCTACCACTTATTCAAGTTGCTCGAGATTGGAGCTACAACAAGAACCATAAAGGTGATAAATGGAAAAAGCAACCGACACAAGCAATTGTTTAGGTCCACCCGAGATTTGTGGATGTCACAACTCAAGATTCAACATTATATGACCTTTTCTGATTGCTCGGAACTCCTTTTATACAAGCCTTTCAAAAATATTGTGTCTGAATTTGGCTCAACCCCACATGACATCAATGACACTTGGGATGTATGTTCAAGCGAACTACGAGACCATGGCATGTTCTACAAACTACCGCAAACACGGGACTTGCTACAGGATGTTAGTTTTGACTCGATCCTAAATGCGGTATTCAATAAGAACCATTACAAGAATGGCAAGTCTTCACACAACTTTTTTAGAAACAACACAGTCTATAGACAATCTTGAGATGTTGGGGAAAATGATATTTCGACATACACAATAATTGGACCATACATGACGCGTTCCCCATGATTTGCGAGATAATTGGTTCATCATTCATCGAGAGAGAGAAGGTAGACACAATTAACAACAACATACATGCCACACCACCGCCTTCCACACTTCCTTTATCTCTAAAACAAAAATAGATCTTGATACCATACTACACCATTCAACAAACAAAACCCTTATACCTCCACTAAGATTGATAATTCAAAGAACAAATGACACAGAAAATCATTTCTGATAAATAAAATCTAGAATTCATTCACAACATCAACTACATCTCCCTCACCTCTACTTGTGCTCACCCCTACCGGTGTTTCAGCATTCAACATCTCTGCATCCACAATCCACGCAGCCATGCGTATTCCAATCAAAGAACTAAAACCCCTTGAAGGTAGTGCATTATCATCTTTTCAAGAGTCACTGAAACATATAGAATATGTTCTTATTGATGAAATGAGTTTCATCAGGCCAAAGTTGCTAAGAAAAATTGACAGTAGGCTCCACGAAGCTTTCCCACACTCAAGAACATCTGAATTTGGGAACAGATCAGTCATCCTCCTCGGTGACCTTGGCCAATTACCGCCGGTTTTGGACAGTCCTCTTTATGTAAGTAATTCCTATGGAGAAACCCTTTGGAAGGGATTTCAGTCTTCCATTACATTGCAAACAATATTTCGGAAACAAGGAACAACCAATGCATAGGTTTCATTCCGTAATTTATTGCTCCACATGTGAGATTCAACCCCTCTAATTGAGGATTGGGAACTCCTAATGTCTCGCATAGACACACACCTAACTTAGTAGGAGCTCAACATTTTTAAAGATGCACCACATTTGTTTGCAAAAATAATCTGTGGACTCCTGACCTCCTACAAATGTTGAAGGCGTTGAATGTTTTGATCGCCCAATCCATTGCTAAAAGTAACAGGCGGATTGGACCAGGAAATCTTGATGATGATCAGTTGGAACACAAAGTTCTGTTGTGCAAACAAAAAAAAATCATGCTTATTAAAAATCTATGGGTTGATGCAGGCCTCATGAATGGTGCCATGGGAACAGTCACCGACATTGTCTACAACACATCAATGCAACCACCAACATTACCTTTATTTGTTGTTGTAAAATTTGATAGATACAACGACCCATATTGGGATCCCTCCAACCCATTACATATTCCCATACCCCCTATTTCGAGAGGGAATCGAAGACATTGCTAATTAAAATGGCCTGGGGATTAACTATCCACAATTCACAAGGATTTACTTTGCACAGAGCAACCGTTGACATTGGAGCCACTGAAAGGAAGGGTTTGACATTCACAGCTTTCTCCAGAGTTCCCTCGCTTGCAAATCTGTGCATTTCACCTGCTTTTTCATTCGAGAGATACTCAAATATGGTGCACGTACCAGCACTCGGTGTAAGAAGAAAGGAGGAAGCAAGGCTACTATCACTCAACCCATTGTAAATACTACCCTCTGCTTTGATAACACCACCACTACTACTATACTCAACACTTCTTCTATCCAAACCGACATTTTCGTTCAAGGGGTATCAAATGTAATCATGTTTATTGAAACTAAAATTTCCCACTAAAGGCTACCATTCATGATATAAATACTGCAAATGTATACGTGTCTCATTACCGAGTTACTTCTAAAACTTAAAGTCACATTATCTTTATTTTCAGTGACTGAAGTTGCGTTCTCAAGCTTTGGCTTTGAAGATTGAACAAACTTTTTTGCTAAGGTCCATTCCCTTGGAACCTTAATCTCGCACTGTGGATATTAGTTCTGTTCTATTTTTTGGCTCTCAAGATTCACGTGTGTCACCACGCTACTGCCCTTGGACACGCCATGTTTGACGGCTGGGTACATTGTATTGACCAACCTATAGATAATCTTATAGTGTATGGCAAGTGGACAAGCTCCTGATCTCATGTTTAGACTAGTAGTGGCTAGGTGTAATTTCAACACATCTTGGAGTAAATCATCCTTGGTTAATGACACAGGGTAATTAGGATAGACTTCGAAGGATAGGGGTCCATTGTGGAGACCTGTTTGGATTGCTGCGAGAAGACTATCTTTGAAATTATCAAACCTGAGGTCCATTAAACAACATAAGATGGAGGCATTTAAACCTCTTCTAAACAATGGGGTTATTCCTATTTGCACGCATCCTACATGGGCAAATTTATAAGTGGACTGACGTTTCAAACTCTTTAGATCAGCTTTATCTATTAGGGTATGTTATACTCACAATTATTAGATTGGGCTACTTGTATGACTGACTCTCTAGTCTTAAACACAGTAGAGGCTAATAACTGAAATTTACTAATTTTAGAGTATACATCATTATAGGCTTTCTTAGGGAGTTTCCACTCCGGTGTAGGACTGGATTCATCAATCACTTCAATGTCGGAATTTACAGAGAAGACATCTGACAAATTAATCAATTCACTATCTTCACTTTCTACAGTGGAGGATCCTAGAGAAGTATCGGCCATTTTGGACTGGTACTTACAGGTAAGGAAGCAGAGGTTGAACAAACGTCGGGCCTTTCCCTAAATGCTGCGCCTATCACACGGCGACTTACTCTGGCGGGTAGCCACACCAATCAACCTATCTTGTTGCTGTTAATCCCGTGTTCACAGATGACTGAACTTTCAGAAACCAAAACTGCAAAGACCGAAAATAATACTTTGATCTTTCTGTCAAAAAAATCCTCTCAAATCATATTTCAGAATTCATAATCCGAAGGCTCGAAACCAGCTTCGATATATCTCTGAGTTTCTTACTCAGAGCCATCTTTCTTGCAGTGTCCCATGGGGGACAGCTGTCATGTTCGGACTGAAAGCATTCCATCTGCTTTCTCAGGAGTTCTGCGCTAGGTGGTATCATTGGATGCACAAAACTTGAAACCATGTTAATAGCGAAATTAGCAAAAGAGGGAACAGTGCTATACCCGCTATCATCAGGACTGTCATCATCTGATATTTGCTGGATCAGATTACAGTGCTCACCATCTAATGATACATAAGATATATCTGATGAAAGACTATCAGAATCAGAAATTAAGGCATATTCTTCATCATGTATACCTTTGGCTGATAAAGCATTTATCTTTGCTTTACCTTTTGCAGATTCTCTTTGAGGACACTTATTGGCATAGTGATCCTCCTTACAAATGTAACATGTAGGCTTGAATCTGTTTGACTTGCCTAGATGTTTGAATCTTCTGAATTTGAACTTTCTTCTGGGCTGTCTGTCTTTGAACTTGTCTTTGAATCTGGACTTTTTAAATCTCTTTTTCTTCTTCTTGTACCTCACATCCTCCCCCTTTGAAAAAGTGCAGTCTCTGCAAGAAGACTTCTTGCGGGAAGATGCAATCTCCAGATCTGGACACCCAAAAGGTTCCAGGCGTGCTTGTTCGCAGAAAACAGATGCTCGAGCTTTCAGTGCTTGAGCGCCTGCTTACGCTCCCACTTATCCTTGCACAGTTTTGCATTGGTCTGATCTATTATCTGATTGATATGACCAAAACTGAGTTCTGTAGTGCGAAGTCCATGCATCGCCTTCTTGTACTGTGTTGCGAAGTATGGCGGAAAAGATTCAATGTAACGAAGACGCATAGTCTCGTCATTGATGTTTCTCGAGGCAGAAGTATGCCTTCGCATGAAGCACTGGTACTCTTTGACGCGAGTCATGTCACACAGTCGAGCACGGAGGAACATCGCAGTGTTCATCATTTTATCGTCATCAATGTTGCCGATAAATTCCTTGATGACGGTGGCAGTTAGACCTGTGAAACCTACCTGCAAGATCAATTCTTTGTTAGGAATAAGATCCCACCATTCTTTTAACACACCAACAAAACCATTAGCAATAGTTGCGGCAATGTTTCTAGGAGATCTTCCATAAGTTTCTTGCTGGGTATTACCCCAACCTATCATAGCATGTATCAATTCTTTGA
The DNA here is from genome assembly GCA_018340775.1 of Taxus wallichiana var. yunnanensis. Taxonomy (NCBI): domain Eukaryota; kingdom Viridiplantae; phylum Streptophyta; class Pinopsida; order Cupressales; family Taxaceae; genus Taxus; species Taxus wallichiana. The sequence continues at coordinate 370,012,437 of CM031241.1, forward strand.
TCTCAGAAACAGATTTACATTCAACCCTATAGAAATTAGGTTGTAATGTCTGGATTTTGGTGGCTTGTTGGAAACCAGGAGTTGTTTAATGGACCTCAGGTTTGATAATTTCAAAGATAGTCTTCTAGCAGCAATCCAAACAGGTCTCCACAATGGACCCCTATCCTTCGAAGTCTATCCTAATTACCTGTGTCATTAACCAAGGATGATTTACTCCAAGATGTGTTGAAATTACACCTAGCCACTACTTGGTCTAAACATGAGATCGGGAGCTTGTCCACTTGCCATACACTATAAGATTATCTATAGGTTGGTCAATACCATGTACCCAAATTTAAGCATGGCGTGTCCAAGGGCAGCAGCGTGGTGACACACGTGAATCTTGAGAGCCAAAAATAGAACCGAACTAATATCCTGTGCGAGATTAAGGTTCCAAGGGAATGGACCTTAGCAAAAAAGTTTGTTCAATCTTCAAAGCCAAAGCTTGAGAACGCAACTTCGATCCATCAAAATAAAGATAATGTGACTTTAAGTTTTAGAAGTAACTCTGGTTTGAACATGTCTAAAAGACAGGTTGTCTAGAAATAATTCATTTGCATCTACATCTTCATATTTCACTTTGTTGGTGAAACTTCTAATGCACGAAAAACGAAGAAACGAAGGATGAGAAATTATTTCCTACATGCATCATATACGCCATGCTTAACGGCAGTTGGGTACATTGTAGATGACCAACATATAGATAATCTTATAGTGTATGGCAAGTGGACAAGCTCCCGATCTCATGTTTAGACCAAAGAGTAGGGCTAGGTGTAATTTTAAAACATCTTGGAGTAAATCATCCTTGGTTAATGACACAGGGTAATTTGGATAGACTTCAAGGATATGGGTCCATTGTGGAGACTGTTTGGATTGCTTTCTAGAAGACTATCTTTGAAATTATCAAACCCGAGGTCCATTAAACAACATAAGATGGAAGCATTAAGGCCTCTTCTAAACAATGGGGTTATTCCTATTTGCACGCATCCTACATGGGCAAATTTATAAGTGGACTGACGTTTCAAACTCTTTAGATCAGCTTTATCTATTAGGGGTATGTTATACTCGCAATTATTAGACTGGGCTACTTGTATGACTGACTCTCTAGTCTTAAACACAGTAGAGGCTAATAAATGAAATTTACTAATTTTAGAGTATACATCATTATAGGCTTTCTTAGGGAGTTTCCACTCCGGTGTAGGACTGGATTCATCAATCACTTCAATGTCGGAATTTACAGAGAAGACATCGACAAATTAATCAATTCACTATCTTCACTTTCTACAAAGTGGAGGATCCTAGAGAAGTATCGGCCATTTTGACTGGTACTTACAGGTAAGGAAGCGAGAGGTTGAACAAACGTCGGGCCTTTCCTAAATGTCACGCCTATCACACGGCGACTTACTCTGGCGGGTAGCCACACCAATCAACCTATCTTGTTCTTTGTTAATCCCGTGTTCATAGATGACCGAACTTTCGAAACCAAAACTGCAAAGACCGAAAATAATACTTTGATCTTTCACAACAAAATCCTCTCAAATCATATTTCAGAATTCATAATCCGAAGGCTCGAAACCAGCTCGATACCACCTTCTTAAAAACAAACAAACAAACTGCTAGAAGCTCTGATACCAATCTTAAATCACACATACATATTCTCAGATACATGCTCTGAAACCAAATTAACCATCTATCCTAAAGATCAATAAGATATTAATCTCAGCATCACCAAATAATTCAGATAGAATGAAAACTACAATATCAAAGATATCATCTGTCTCGAAGATTTCTTCAAACGTATGAAACTCTTCTATATTTATAAACTTCAAATCTCCATTTACAGTTACTAAAACATGGACTGAATCATACATGATTACTTACAGACCATAGACTGAAACTTCAAACTGAAAACTTGACTCGATCTTCATCATATATTCTAAACCAGATATATCATGGGAACTTCTTCTCCTCTAGCTCTGGAGTGATACTCCTCTTCAATGCTCTCTGAAGTCCGAAGTAGATCCGATGTATCCGATGTAGTGAATGAGTTGGAAGCGGTCTAATTTATAGACATTCCAAGGCTTTTCACCGGATGACCGGAGGACCGGAGACAGGAAAACCGAAGCAAGGGTTACCGGTAAGATTCCCATGGATACAGACATAAAGGTGAGTACAACCCACTCACGGGAGTCTTTATTAAAAGAAGCATGGGTCCACCACGCACTGACCAAAAGAACGCACTAACCTAAAGATAAGAACGAATCTTATCAAAGACAAACGACAACAGGCCTGTCGTATAGCCCACACAAAAGCAAAAGACAAGGACGCGCACTAAGAAAAGTAGAGCGCACTAAGGAGGGCCATAGAGACAGAGGGTCCGGGAGCATCTTCGTCGGATGATGATGAAGTGCTATCATGTCTGTCTGGCGCCTTTTCAAGATTCCTTTCTTCTTGTTCAAGCCAAACCCTGGATACGTGTGCTGTTCCGTCATTATTGGGCTGCAAGTGATGTCTCGTCGGAAATGTGTAATGATCGAGGATCTTTAGATCCCGTCCCGAGCTCGGTGGTCTTATCACCATCGTATGGTGTAGCAGAACTCTCCTCCACAAAGTGTTGCATTAGGCCTTTCAACCATGTTCCCGTTATGATTAATTTTAACATAATAGTGCACCTTGACAAACCAAGGTATCTTGTGACCTTGAATTAGTACATTTCTTGCCATATCGGATGAACATTAAGAAGTGGAGAGTCAGACAATTTAGTAGGAAGATATTTAAGCAGAAAGTATTTAAAATGAGATGAGATATACTTCCTGTCCGCTAGAGTAGGAATACGATTCCAAAGATCGTAATGCAAAGGGATGCTCTTCCGTCCATAACTGGAATATTCAAAACGCCATAGAGTATCCTTCCTTGGAATTAGTTGTCTCATACGAGACCTTCAACAGGGTGGGTCTCGGTTGTTCAACCGAGTATAGTGATCTCCATTGCCAATGGAGACAACATTTTATCATTGGCTCTGAATAGTATGGCATGATGTCCTGGTATATCTGGATCGAAGAATCTACATTCAGTTTCAGACATTGCAAACTCTTGTGTAGATATGAGATCTCTAGATAGAAGAAGCGTCTGAGCTTCATGGGACATCCTGTTATCATTTCTGACCAGACTGTCAATCTGAGCTTTAGCATGCCTGTGATCCCAAATGGTTCCATGAGGTTCATGGAAAACCTGCGTAACATTTACTGCCTTTGATGAGTTCAGCTCTCTGCTGGCAAAGTCGGCTAGAGCATTAGCTTTACCGGATATATGTTCAATTGTGAACTCAAAGTTGTCGAACCACAGACCCCATCTTTGGAGTCTATTAAAGGCTGTCTTATTGGCAGGGTCGCCTCCATTCAATCTCTTCTTAAAATCCTTAAGATCAGATCTAAGAATGAATGTTTCATTTTGAACAAAAAATAAGAAAGCTTTAATTGCTTTCTTTGCTGCCAATATTTCTTTATGTGAAGAATGGTAATTGACTTCAGAACCTTGAAATGCTCCTGAAGCAAATCTACATACCTTTTCTTTTCCATCTTCACCTTTCTCTTTCAGAACGGCTCCCCAAAACTGGTCGCTTGCATCACATTCTATGATCTTTGTACCAGGTCCTGGTAATGACATTGCTGGGAGCTCTCGAACTTGTTTCTTTATTCTTTGTACTGCTTTTGTCATCTCCTGAGTCCAACTAGGAGCTTCTTTCTTCAATCTTTTATTTAGCAGTACTCTGTCAGCAGCTATATTCTGGTAAAAACCAGCAATGTAGTTAACGCAACCAAGAAAACGTTGCAGTTGCTGCTTATCCAATATTTGATCTGGGAAATTCTGGATGTTACTGATAACATGCTGTTGCATAGTTATTGTTCCAGAACTGATTCTTATACCGAGGAAATCTATTTCCTCTTTGAAGACTTCAATCTTTGTTGGGGACAGACAAATACCATTTTTATGCACAACTTCATAGAATTTTTCCAGATGAGTTATATGTTCTTTAGGAGACTTAGAAAAAATCAGAATATCATCAATGTAGATGATCAGGAAGTCTGATAACTCACCAAAAATGCGATCCATAATCTTTTGGAATATGGATGGTGCTGTCTTTAATCCAAATGGAAGAACCTTCCATTCATATTGTCCGCCTGGCACAATGAATGCCGTTTTATACATGTCTTCATTTTCAAGAAAATCTGCCAAAAACCACTTTTAAGATCAAATTTACTATAAACTTTTGATCCTTTAATTCTACTGAGAATATCATCTTTGGCAGGTATTGGATGTTGGACTGCAGCAATGAACTTATTGAGTGGTTTATAGTCAACCACTAATCTCTTTTTGTTTCTTATCTGCTCACTCCTTTTATTAACATAAAAGGCAGTGCAAGACCATGGTGAAGTAGATTCTTGGATGAATCCAGCTTTCAGCAACTTCTGGATTTCGGCATGGCATTCTTTTCTTTCTGCTGGAGGCATTCCTCTGTGATGTGCCTTGAATCTGGGCACGACTTCATTTCCTTCAGCATCTCTGACAAGCTGCAGATCTAAAGAACAATAATGCTTTTTTCTGTTAACAAATGCATGAGGATCATCACTGCACATTTTGCTTAATCTTTGATACAATCTCCTCTATGCTACAGAACAATTTGATATGGATTTATGAATCCATGTATTGTTAACATTCTTGACCTTTTGAGGCAATGGCACTATGGATTGGAAGGAATATCTTCTGGGTATTTTGACTTGGGATTCAAACAGAAGTATATGATCTTGGGATATACTAAAAGTATGACATTTCTGTAAGAAATCTATACCCAATAAACAGTCATAGTTTTCCATGTTATGTTGATAGAATTCAATAACCATGGAAATTCCTTCTATATCAATCTTAACTTTAGCCATATACCGACAGCACAACTTCTCTTTGTCAAATTTGATCTTAGTATGGGTGTTAACCCAACAATCGAGGGAAGTGCATATTGTGCGATTAAACTTATTTCTGCTGTATCAATCATGGCGTCTAAAGCACATATGGCTTTATATGTGGAATGCATATAGTTATTGCAATGAAGGGGTTCTGAGTGCAACTTAAAGTACATACCTCTGAATGATCTTTTGGGAAGCTATATGTTGGTATGTATCTTCTAGATTATCTTCTAATCCTTTTTCTTTTCTCTCTCTCTCTTAGTAGTAGCCTAGTGTATTCTTCTCAGTAGCGTTGGCTATCACTTTTCTAAGCAGCTTCAAGCCTGGATTTTCTCCGAGATCTAAATACTTCTTTTGAAGCTGGATCTCTAGAGGACTATCCTGGTTCATATGTAGAGTATACAGAGGACTGGTTCCTCTTCCACGACCTCTCCATGATCCTGATCTTCCTCTCGAGGGAGAAGCTGTCATTTGTCGATCCTCTGCTGAAATGGAGGTCTGATCGGAAATGCTTCAAACGGCTCATCAGATCGTTTTTCTCTCGCTTGCCTCTGCAAGTTACTCTGCTCAAGCTCGTTCTTTCTGATGTAACGATCTTGAATATCTCTGAGTTTTTTACTCAGAGCCATCTTTCTTGCAGTGTCCCATGGGGGACAACTGTCATACTTGATTGAAAGCATTCCAGCTGCTTTCTCAGGAGTTCTGCGCTTGGTGGTATCATTGGATGGACAAAATTTGAAACCATGTTAATAGCGAAATTAGCAAAGAGGAAACAAGTCTATACCCGCTATCATCTCGTATATCATCATCTCGATATTGCTGGATCTGGATCATTACGTGTGCTCACCATCTAATGATATATATGAAATATATCTGATGAAAAACTATCAGAATCAGATACTAAGGCATATTCATCTTCATCTATGCCTTTTACAGATAAAGCATTTACCTTTGCTTTACCTTTTGCAGAATCTCTTTGAGGACACTTATTGGCATAGTGATCCTCTTTACAAATGTAACATGTAGGCTTGAATCTTTTCTGTTTACCTAAATGCTTGTATCTTCGAATTTGAACTTTCTTTCTGGGTCATCTCGTCTTTGAACTTATCTTTGAATCTGACTTTTAAATTTCTTTTTCTTTTTCTTGTACCTAACATCCTCCCCCTTTGAAAAAGTGCGCCTCTCGCAAGAAGACTTCTTGCGGAAGATGCAATCTCCGATCTGGACACCCAAATGGTTCTAGGCGTCTTGCTCACGAGAAAACTAGTACTCGAGCTTCTCGATGCTTAAGCGCTGCTTGCACGCTCCCATTTATCTTCGCATAGTTTTGCATTGGTCTGATCAATTATCCGATTGATATGACCAAAACTCGAGTTCAGTAGTGCGAAGTCCATGCATCGCCTTTTATCTGTGTTGCATAAGTATGGAGGAAATGATTCAATGTAACGAAGACGCATGGTCTCGCTATTGATATTTCCGCTAATCAGAGTACAGCTTTCTGCATGAAGCACTGGTATTCTTTGACACGGGTCATGTCACACAGTCGAGCACGGAGGAACATCGCAGTGTTCATCATCTTATCGTCATCAATGTTGCCAATGAATTCCTTGATGATGGCGCATTAGACTGTGAAACCTACTCGCAAAATCAATTCTTTGTTAGGAATAAGATCCCACCATTCTTTTAACACACCAACAAAACCATTAGCAATAGTTGCGGCAATGTTTCTAGGAGATCTTCCATAAGTTTCTTGCTGGGTATTACCCCAACCTATCATAAAGATGTATTAATTCTTTGATCTCAGAAATAGATTTACATTCAACCCTATAGAAATTAGGTTGTAATGTTTGGATTTTAGTGGCTTCTTGGAAACCAGGAGTAGAGATTCTCCCATCTGCTCATCAAAAACTGGAGGTTCAAACTCGGGTTTCTATATGTGATTCTTCTCTCTTGATCCTAAGCATATTTACTTGCTTATCTTTGAAGAATAAGGGCTTGTATTCTTCAAGTACTTCCTTATAGGATTTTTTGACAGAGGGACTTGCTAACTCTTGAACATCAGACCATGATGTTGCTCTGGTCCAATCTCCTTCTTTACGAGGAGTTAGCTTGGCACTTATCTCCTGTATTCTTGGAAGAATACGGGTAACTCATGAGACAAACATTTTTGGATCTCATCTATTCTAGGATGAGTTTTTCATTATCATCCTGTAGCTGAGAAATTCCTGCTTCAATAATAGTATTAGTATTTGAAGCTTGTGTAAGAATGACATCTTTAACACTAGTGGTATGGTCAACTAGTGGCTGTATCAAATCAGTTACTTTCTGGGATATGACCTCTGGCAGATCTCTAGAAATTAACTATGGTTTCTCTTGTACCAATGTTTCTACATTCTTGACTGATTTGCTTATACTATCAACTTTATCATTCAACAATTTTAGTGCTGCTGCTGAGTCTCCTTTCTTTCTTAACTCTATTGCTTTTAGAGTTCTTTCTAGAGAAGATAATTTTTCTGAATGCTTCTCTACTTCTTCATGGACTACCTTAACGGCTTTATTCGTCCAATTTATCATTTTAGAGCTCTCTGAGGGCTCTATTTCTCTTTACTAACAGCTCTCTGGTACCAGAAGACTGCCTTCTGGGTTTGATCTGGTGAGATCAACTCATGTTGATCTGTAGGTGGAAAAGAAGTACTAGAACTAACAGAAGCCATGTTAATAGTAGGCCCATTTACAGGGGCATACTTTTGACTTACAAGTTTTTCGCAGTCTGAACACCAAAGAAAATCAGTGGTCGGATCATGTGTAAGAGACTTATGACTGCAGAGAAATAATTTCTCATCCTTCTGTTCTTCTGTTTTCTGTGCATTAGAAGTTTCACCAACAGTGAAATATGAAGATGTAGATGCAACAGAATTACTTCTAGACAAATGTCTTTTAGACATGTTCAAACCAGAGTTACTTCTAAAACTTAAAGTCACATTATCTTTATTTTCAGTGACTGAAGTAGCATTCTCAAGCTTTGGCTTGGAAGAGTGAACAAACTTTTTAGCTAAGGTCCATTCTCGCGGAACCTTAATCTCAGACCAGGATATTAGTTCTGGTTCTATTTTTGACTCTCAAGATTGACGTGCGTCACCACGCTGCTGCCCTTGGACACGCCATGTTTTACGGCTGGGTACATTGTGTTGACCAACCTATAGATAATCTTATAGTGTATGGCAAGTGGACAAGCTCCTGATCTCATGTTTAGACCAGTGGTGGCTAGGTGTAATTTCAAAACATCTTGGAGTAAATCATCCTTGGTTAATGAAACAGGGTAATTAGGATAGACTTCGAAGGATATAGGTCCATTGTGGAGACCGTTTGGATTGGCTGCTAGAAGACTATCTTTGAAATTATCAAACCTGAGGTCCATTAAACAACATAAGATGGAGGCATTTAATCCTCTTCTAAACAATGGGGTTATTCCTATTTGCACGCATCCTACGTGAGCAAATTTATAAGTAGACTGACGCTTTCAAACTTTTAATGTCAGCTTTATCTATTAATGGGGTATGTTATACTCGCAGTTATTAGACTGGGCTACTTGTATGACTGACTCTCTAGTCTTAAACACAGTAGAGGCTAATAAATGAAACTTACTAATTTTAGAATATACATCATTATAGGCTTTCTTAGGGAGTTTCCACTCCGGTGTAGGACTGGATTCATCAATAACATCAATGTCGGAATTTACAGAGAAGACATCTGACAAATTAATCAAATCACTATCTTCAGTTTCTACAGTGGAGGATTCAAGAGAAGTATCGCCATTTTGGACTGGTACTTACAGGTAAGGAAGCAGAGGTTGAACAAACGTCGGGCCTTTCCCTAAATGCTGCGCCTAACACACGGCGACTTACTCTGGCGGGTAGCCTCACCAATCAACCTATCAAGTTGCTATTAATCCCGTGTTCACAGATGACTGAACTTTCAAAACCAAAAACTGCAAAATCTGAAAATAATACTTTGATCTTTCTGTCAACAAAATCCGCTCAAATCCTCTCAAATCATATCAGTCCTTCATAATCTTGTCCTAAGATCTTTAACCAGCTCTGATACCAATCTAAAAACAAACAAACAATCTTAAAAACACATAAAGCTCGATACCAATCTTAAATCACTCGATACCAATCTTAAAAACACAACCATAAGCTCGAAACTCTCGAATACATAATCTCAAACCAAACTTAACCATCTATCCTAAAGATCAATAAGATATTAATCTCAAAGATCACCAAATAATTCGGATAGGACAAAACTACAATATCAAAGATATCATCTGTCTCGAAAATTTCTTCAAAGGTGTGAAAGATTCTATATTGATAAACTTCAAATCTCCATTTACAAGCATTACTAAAACATGGACCGAATCATACATGATTACTTACAGGACCATAGACTTCAAACTTCAAACTGAAAACTTGACTCGATCTTTATCATATATTCTAAACTAGATGTATCATGAACTTCTTCTCCTTTAGCTCAAGTATTCTCCTCTTGATGTTCTCTCGAAATCGATGATCCGATGTATCCGATGTAGTGAATGAGTTGGAAGCGGTCTAATTTATAGACTTTCCAAGGCTTTTCACCGGATGACCGAAGACCGGAGACAGGAAAACCGGAAGCAAGGGTTACCGGTAAGATTCCCATGGATGGACGAGACATAAAGGTGAGTACAACCCACTCACGGAGTCTTTATTAAAGAAGCATGGGTCCACCACGCACTGACCAAAAGAACGCACTAACAAAAGATAAGAACGAATCTTATCCAAAGACAAACGACAACAGGCCTGTCGTATAGCCCACACAAAAGCAAAAGACAAGGACGCGCACTAAGAAAAGTAAAGCGCACTAAGGACTGTCGTAGAGGACAGAGGGTCCGGGAGCATCTTCGTCGGATGATGATGAAGTGCTATCATGTCTGTCTGGCGCCTTTTCAAGATTCCTTTCTTCTTGTTCAAGCCAAACCCTGGATATGTGTGTTGTTCCGTCATTATTGGGCTGCAAGTGATGTCTCGTCGGAAACAGGTAATGATCAAGGATCTTTAGATCCTGTCCTGGAGCTGGTGGTCTTATCACCATCGTATGGTGTAGCAGGACTCTCCTCCACAGTGTTGCATTAGGCCTTTCAACCATGTTCCTGTTATGATTAATTTTAACATAATAGTGCACCTTGACAAACCAAGGTATCTTGCACTGAATTAGTACATTTCTTGCCACATCAGGATGTACATTAACAAGTGGAGAATCAGACAATTTAGTAGGCAAATATTTAAGCAGAAAGTATTTGAAATGAGATGAGATATACTTCCTGTCGCCTAGAGTAGGAATACGATTCCAAAGATCGTAATGCAGTGGATGCTCTTCCGTCCATAATCTGGAATATTCGAAACGCGCCATAGAGTATCCTTCCTTGGAATTAGTTGTCTCATACGGAGACCTTCAACAGGCAGGTGGTCTGGTTGTTCTACAGAGTATAGTGATCTCCATTGCCAATGGAGACAGCATTTTATCATTGGCTCTTGAATAGTATGGTACAGATGTCCTGGTATATCTGGATCGAAGAATCTGCATTCAGTTTCAGACATTGCAAATTCTTGTGTAGATATGAGATCTCTAGATAAAAGGAGCGTTTGAGCTTCATGGGACATCCTGTTATCATTTCTGACCAGACTGTCAATCTGAGCTTTAGCATGCCTGTGATCCCAAATGGTTCCATGAGGTTCATGGAAAACCTGCGTAACATTTACTGTCTTTGATGAGTTCAGTCTCTCGATGCAAAGTCAGCTAGAGCATTAGATTTTCCAGATATGTGCTCAACTGTGAACTCAAAATTGTCAAACCAAAGACCCCATCTTTGGAGTCTGTTAAAGGCATCTATTGGCAGGGTCACCACCATTCAATCTTTTCTTAAAATCCTTAAGATCTGATCTAAGAATGAATGATTCATTTTGCACAAAGAATAAGAAAGCTTTAATGGCTTTCTTTGCTGCCAATAATTCCTTATGTGAAGAATGGTAATTGATTTCAGAACCTTGAAAGGCTCCTGAAGCAAATCTACATACCTTTTCTTTTCCATCTTCACCTTTCTCTTTCAGAACAGCTCCCCAAAACTGGTCGCTGGCATCACATTCAATGATCTTTTTGCCAGGTCCTGGTAATGACATTGCTGGGAGCTCTCGTACTTGTTTCTTTATTCTTCAGATGCATTTGTCATCTCCCGAGTCCAACTAGAGCTTCTTTCTTCAATCTTTTATTTAGCAAGACTCTCATCAGCCAGCTATATTTCGGTAAAACCAGCAATGTAGTTAACGCAACAAGAAAACGTTGCAGCTTTGCTTATCCAAGATTTGATCCGGGAAATTCTGGATGTTACTGATAACATGCTTTGTTGCATGGTTATTGTTCCAGAACTGATTCTAATGCCGAGGAAATCAATTTCCTCTTTGAAGACTTCCATCTTTGTTGGGACAGACAAATACCATTTTTATGCACAACTTCATAGAATTTTTCCAGATGAGTTATATGTTCTTTAGGAGACTTAGAAAAATCGAATATCATCTATGTAGATTATCAGGAAATCTGATAACTCACCAAATATCCTATCCATAATCTTTTGGAATATGGATGGGGCTGTCTTTAAATCCGAATGGAAGAACTTTCCATTCATACTGTCCACCTGGCACAATGAATGCCGTTTTATACATGTCTTCATTCTTTCAAGAATATCTGCCAAAAACCACTTTTAAGATCAAATTTACTATAAACTTTTGATCCTTTAATTCTACTGAGAATATCATCTTTGGCAGGTATGGGATGTTGACTGCAGCAATGAACTTATTGAGTGGTTTATAATCAACCACTAATCTCTTTTTGTTTCTTATCTGCTCACTCCTTTTATTACATAAAAGGCTGTGCAAGACCATGGCGAATTAGATTCTTGAATGAATCCAGCTTTTAGCAATTTCTGGATTTCACCATGGCATTCTTTTCTTTCTGCAGGAGGCATTCCTCTGATGTGCCTTGAATCTGGGCACAACTTCATTTCCTTCAGCATCTCTGACTAAGCTGCAGATCTAAAGAACAATAATGTTTCTTTCTGTTTACAAATGCATGAGGATCATCACTGCATACATTATTCTTTATCTTAGATACAATTTCTTCAATGCTAACAGAACAGTTAGATATGGATTTATGAATCCATGTTTTTAATAACATTCTTGACCTTTTGAGGTAATGGCACTATGGATTGGAAGGAATATCTTCTGGGTATTTTGACTTGGGATTCAAACAGAAGTATATGATCTTGAGATATACTAAAAGTATGACATTTCTGTAAGAAATCTACACCCAATAAACAGTCATAGTTTTCCATGTTATGTTGATAGAATTCAATAACCATGGAAATTCCTTCTATATCAATCTTAACTTTAGCCATATACTGACAGACAACTTCTCTTTTGTCAAATCTGATCTTAGTATGGGTATTAACCCAACAATCAGAGGGAAGTGCATATTGTCTGATTAAACTTATTTCTGCGCCTGTATCAATCATGGCGTCTAGCACATATGGCTTTATATGCGGTATGCATATAGTTATAGCAATGAAAGGGTTCTGTGTGCAACTTAAAGTACATACCTCTGAATGATCTTTTTAAGAAGCTATGTGTTGGTATGTATCTTCTAGATTATCTTCAGAATCCTTTTTCTCTTTCTCTTCTTCTGCTAGTAGCCTAGTGTATTCTTCTGTAGCGTTGGCTATCACTTTCTCTAGCAGTTCAAGCCTGGATTTTCTCCAGGATCTGTATACTTCTTTTGAAGCTGGATCTATAGAGGACTGTCCTGGTTCATATGTAGAGTATACAGGAGGACTGGTTCCTCTTCCACGACCTCTCCATGATCCTGATCTTCCTCGGTAGGAAGCCGTCCGCGGATCCTCTCTTGAAATGGAGGTCTGATCGGAAATGCTTCAAAGGGCTCATCGAATCGTTCTTCCCTTGCCTCTGCAAGTTACTCTCTTCAAGCTCGTTGCATCGATGTAACGATCTTGAATATCTCTGAGTTTCTTACTCAGAGCCATCTTCCTTGCAGTGTCCCATGGGGGACAACTGTCATACTGGACTGAAAGCATTCCATCTGCTTTCTCAGGAGTTCTGCGCTAGGTGGTATCATTGGATGCACAAAATTTGAAACCATATTAATAGCCAAATTAGCAAAAGAGGAGCAGGGCTATATACCACTTATCATCAGATCATCATCATCTGATATTTGTTGGATCAGATTACAGTGCTCACCATCTAATGATACATAAGATATATCTGATGAAAGACTATCAGAATCAGAAATTAAGGCATATTCTTCATCATCTATACCTTTAAGGATAAAGCATTAATCTTTGCCTTACCTTTAGCAGAATCTCTTTGAGGACACTTATTGGCATAGTGATCCTCCTTACAAATGTAGCATGTAGGTTTGAATCTCTTTTGCTTACCTAGATGCTTGTACCTTCTGAATTTGAATTTCTTTAAAGCTTTCTGTCTCATTTGAACTTGTCTTTGAATCTGACTTTTAAATTTCTTTTCTTTTTCTTGACACGACATCCTCCCCTTTGAAAAATGCAGCTCTACAACTAGACTTTGCGAGAAGATGCACTCTCCAGATTTGGACACCCAAATGGCTCTAGTGCGTACTGCATCGTCACACGAAAGACTAGTACTTAGAGCTCTCGATGCTTAAGCGCTGCTTGTGCTCCCATTTGTCTTTGCGCAGAGCTTTGGCGTTGGTCCGATCAATTCCGATTGATATGGCCAAAATCGAGTTCCGTTGCTTAAAGTCCATGCATCGCCTTTTTTGCATCGTGTTGCAAGTATGGCGGAAAAGATTCATATAACGAAGACGCATGGTCTCGTCATTGATATTTCGCGTAATCAGTACAGCTTCGCATGAAGCATCGGTATTCTTTGACACGAGTCATGTCATCACAGAGGCGTTGAGCACGGAGGAACATCGCAGTGTTCATCATTTTATCATCGCAATGTTACCGATGAATTCCTTGATGACGCCGCATTAGACCTCGTGAAACCACTGCAAAATCAATTCTTTGTTAGGGATAAGATCCCACCATTCTTTTAACACACCCACAAAACCGTTAGCAATAGTTGCGGCTATGTTTCTTGAGATCTTCCATAAGTTTCTTCTTGAGTATTACCCCAACCTATCATAAAGATGTATTTTCTTTGATCTCGTAAATGCATTTACATTCAACCCTATAGAGAATTAGGTTGTAATGTTCAGATTTTAGTGGTGGCTGAAAACCGGGGAGTTGAAGATTCTCCCATCTGCTCATCAAAACTGAGGTTCAAACTCGGATTTTCTATATGTGATTCTTCAGTCCCTCGAATTCTAAGCATATTTACTTGCTTTATCTTTGAAGAATAATGGCTTATATTCTTCGAGAACTTCAGAGGATTTCTAATAGAGGGACTAACTCCTCGTAAAGATCCGAGATCGACGACGTTGCCTCAAGCCCAATCTCCTTCTTTTCGGGAGTGGTTAGCTTGATTTATCTCGTGTTCTGTAGAATACGTAAGCTCATGAGTTAGCATTTCCAATCTCATTCACTACATCGGATTTCTCAGGAACATCCGCAGGAGTAATACTTGAGCTAAAGGAGAAGAAGTTACTCTAAGATACATACTAGTTTATGAATATGGAAAGGATCGAGTCATTTTGGGATTTGAAGTCTCGATCTATGGTCCTGTAAGTAATCATGTATGATTCAGTTCATGTTCTAAGAATCTAAATGGAGATTTGAAGTTTATAAATATAGAATCTTTCCCACCTTTGAAGAAATTTTCGAGACAGATGATATCTTTGATATTGTAGTTTCTTTCTCATCTCAATCGTTTTAAAGTTATTTGGTAATTTTTCGCTTTGAGATTAATATCTTATTGATCTTTACAATAGATGGTCTGAGTAGGATGAGTTTGGATTTCAAAATCTTCGTACTAAAAGCTTTCGGTTTTGGCCGAGACATTATTTTATGCTGATTCAGTTTTTGAGAGCTTGTATATGTATTTAGAGATTTGCCATCGAGTTATATATGTCGAGTGATGGTGTGTTCATTTATTTCTAGATTGGTATCGAGGATCAGTGGTTAAAGATCTTAGACCGACAAGAATATATTAAAGGATATGATTGGATACTAAGAACATTCAAAGGATTATAAAGATTTGAGTAGATTTTGTTGACAGAAAGATCAAAGTATTATTTTCAGCTTTTGCAGCTTTTGGTTTATGAAAAGTTCACTCATCTCGTGAACACGTTTATACATAAGAACTTGAAATAGGTTGATTGGTGAGACTACCCGCGAGTAAGTCGCCATGTGTCGCAGCAGATATTAGGAAAGGTCCTTGACGCTTGTTCAACCTCTCGCTTCCTTATTTGTAAGTACCAGTCCAAAATGGCCAAACATCTCTCTCGAATCCTCCACCGTAGAAACTGAGAATAGCGATTTGATTAATTTGTCGATGTCTTCTCTGTAAATTCCGACATTGATGTTATTGACGAATCTAGTCCTACACCGGAGTGGAAACTCCTAAGAAAGCCTTACAATGAAGTATATTCTAAGATTAGTAAGTTTCATTTATTAGCCTCTACTGTCTTTAAAACTAGAGAGTCAGTTATACAGGTTGCCCAAACTAACAATTGTGAGTATAATATACCATTAATAGATAAGGCAGACATTAAAAGCTTAAAGCGTCAGTCTACTTATAAATTTGCCCATGTAGGATGCGTGCAAATAGGTATAACCCCATTGTTTAGAAGAGGCCTCAATGCCTCTATATTATGTTGTCTAATGGACCTCAGATTCGATAATTTCAAAGATAGTCTTCTAGCAGCCATACAAACAGGTCTCCATAATGGACCTATATCTTTTGAAGTCTATCCAAATTACCTGTGTCATTAACTAAGGATGATTTACTCTCAAGATGTTTTAAAATTGCATTTAGCCACCACTGGTCTAAACATGAGATCAGGAGCTTGTCCACTTGCCATACACTATAAGATTATCTATAGGTTGGTCAACACTATGTATCCACCAGTAAAGCATGGCGTGTCCAAAGGCAAATGAGCGTGGTGACGACGTTAACCTTGAGAGTCGAAAAATCGAAGCCCGAGCTCATATCTTGGTCTGAGATAAAGGTTCCAAGAGAATGGACCCTTGCTAAGAAATTTGTACAAGCCTCCAAGCCAAGGCTTGAAAATGCTACCTCAGTCACAGAAAATAAGGATAATGTGACTTTAAGCTTTAGAAATAACTCTGGTCAATCTAAAAGACATTTGTCTAGAAGTAATTCTGTTGCATCTACATCTTCATATTTCACTGTTGGTGAAACTTCTAATGCACAGAAAACAGAAGAACAGAAGGATGAGAAGATATTTCTCTACATTCATAAGTCTCTAACACATGATCCGACCACGGATTTTCTTTGGTGTTCAGATCACGAAAAACTTGTAAGTCAAAAGTATGCCCCATCAAATGGACCTACTATTAACATGGCTTCTGTTAGTTCTAGTACTTCTTTTCCAATTACAGATCAACATGAGTTGATTTCACCTGATCAAACCCGTAAGCGCTCTTCCGGTACCAGAAGAGAATTAGTAAAGAAATAGAGCCTTCTCGAGAGCTCTAAAATGATAAATTGACGAATAAGACCATTAAGGTAGTCCATGAAGAGGTTACGTAGAAAATTCGTAAAAATTATCCTCTCTACGAAAAACTCTAAAGGCAATTGAGTTAAGAAAGAAAGGAGATTCAACAAGAAAGACTCTTTTCAGTTGTTGAATGATAAGGTAGATGGTATAAACAAATCGATCGAAGAATGTAGAAACTTCTGTACAAAGAAAACCATAGATTAATTTCTACAGAGACTGCCAGAGGCCATATCCCAAAAAGTAACTCGATTTGATACAACCACTAGTTGACCACACCACTAGTGTTAAAGATGTAATTCTTACATTAGCGCTTGAAATACTAATACTATTATCAAGCAGAATTTCTCATATGAGGATGATAATGAGAAAACTCATTCTAGAATAGATGAGATTCAGAAATGTTTGTCTCATGAGCTTCCACGTATTCTTCCAAGAATACAAGAGATAAGTAATAGGCTAACTCCTCGTAAAGAAGGAGATTGGACCAAAGCATCATGGTCTGATGTTCAAGAGTTAGCAAGTCCCTCTGTCAAAAAAATCCTATAAGGAAGTCCTTGAAGAATACAAGCCATTATTCTTCAAAGATAAGCAAGTTAACATGCTTAGAATTCAAGGGACAGAAGAATCACATATAGAAAATCCAGAGTTTGAACCTCCGCTTTTGATGAACAGATGGGAGAATCTTCAACTCTGGTTTTCAACCACCACTAAAATCCGTTTACAACCTAATTTCTATAGGGTTGAATGTAAATGCTTTCGAGATCAAAGAATTAATACATGCTATGATAGGTTGGGGTAATACTCAGCAAGAAACTTATGGAAGATCTCCAAGAAACATAGCCGCAACTATTGCTAACGGTTTTGTGGGTGTGTTAAAAGAATGGTGGGATCTTATCCCTAACAAAGAATTGATTTTGCAGGCAGGTTTCACAGGTCTAACTGCCGCCGTCATCAAGGAATTCATCGGCAATATTGATGACGATAAAATGATGAACACTGCGATGTTCCTCCGTGCTCGACTGTGTGACATGACTCGTGTCAAAGAGTACCAGTGCTTCATGCAGAAGCTGTACTACAGTTCCGGAAATATCAATGACGAGACCATGCGTCTTCGTTACATTGAATCTTTTCCACCATACTTATGCACACAAGACATAAAAGCGCGCATGGACTTCGCTGCAACAGTAACTCGCTTTTGGCCATATCAATCGAGATAATTGATCGGACTCAACGCCAAATCACGAAAGACAAATGGGAGCGCAAACAGCGCTTAAGCATCGTGAGAGCTCTAAGTACTAGTTTCACGTGAACAATGTGACGCTCTGAGAGCCATTTGGGTGTCCAGATCCGGAGATTGCATCTTCTCGCAAGAAGTCTAGTTGCGAGACTACATTTTTCAAAGGGGAGGATGTCGTGCATAAGAAAAAAAAAAGAAATTTAAGAAGTCCGATTCAAAGATAAGTTCAAAGACAGACAAACCCGAAAGAAATTCAAATTCCGAAGATACAAGCATCTAGGTAAGCAAAAGAGATTCAAACCTACATGCTACATTTGTAAGGAGGATCACTATGCTAATAAGTGTCCTCAAAGAGATTCTGCTAAAGGTAAGGCGAAGATTAATGCCTTATCAGCCAGAGGTATAGATGATGAAGAATATGCCTTAATTTCTGATTCTGATAGTCTTTCATCAGACATATCTTATGTATCATCAGATGGTGAGCACTGTAATCTGATCCAAAAATATCGAACAATGACAAGATGACGATGATATGGGGTATAAGCTGCTCCCTCTTTTGCTAATTTGGCTATTAATATGGTTTCAAATTTTGTGCATCCAATGATACCACCAAATGTGCAGAACTCCCGAGAAAGCAGATGGAATTCTTTCAGATCAGTATGACAGCTGTCCCCATGGGACACCTGCAGAAGATGGCTCGAGTAAGAAACTCGAGATATTCAAGATCGTTACATCGATGGCAAGAGCTTGGCGCAGAGTAACTTGCAGAGACAAGCGCAGCGATCAAATTGATGAGCCGTTTGAAGCATTTCCGATCGACCTCCATTTCAAAGCAAGGATCCGACAATGACAGCTTCCTACCGAGAGGAAGATCGAGATTGTGGAGAGGTCGTGGCGAGAGGAACCAGTCCTCCAGTATACTCTTCATATGAACCAGGACAGTCCTCTACAGATCCAGCTTCAAAAGAAGTATACGAGATCCCGGAAAAATCCAGTGCTTGAATCGCTAGAAAAGGTGATAGCCAACGCTACAGAAGAATACACCAGAGCTACTAGCAGAAGAAGAAAAAGAGAAAAAGGATTCTGAAGATAATCTAGAAGACACATACCAACACATAGCTTCTCAGAAAGATCACTCAGAGGTATGTACATTAAGTTGTACACAGAACCCTTTTATTGCAATAACTATATGCATACCTCATATAAAGCCATATGTGCTTCAGACGCCATGATTGATACAGTGCGCGAAATAAGTTTAATCGCACAATATGCACTTCCTCTCGATTGTTGGGTTAATACCCATACTAAAATAAGATTTGACAAAAGAAAGTTGTTCGTCAAATATATGGCTAAAGTTAAAATTGATGTAGAAGGAACTTCCATGATTATTGAATTCTATCAACACAACATGGAAAACTATGATCATTTATTGGGTGTAGATTTCTTACGAAATGTCATACTTTTAGTATATCCCAAGATCATATACTTCATTTGAATCTCAAGTCAAAATACCTGAAGATATTCCTTCCAATCCATAGTGCCATTGCCTCAAAAGGTCAAGATCATAACAACACATGGATTCATAAATCCATTTCCAATTGTTCTCATTAGCATAGAAGAAATTGTATCAAAATCAAGCAAAAATGTGTGCAAGTGATGATCCTCATGCATTTGTTATGTAAAAGAAACATTATTGTTCCTTAGATCTCACTAGTAGTCAAAGATGCCGAAGGAAATGAAATTGTGCCCAAGTTCAAGGCACATCACAGAGGAATGCCTCCATCGTGAGAGAAAAGGAATGCCATGTAGAAATCCAGAATTGCTTTGAAAGCAGGATTCATACAAGAATCTACTTCTCCATGGTCTTGCACAGCCTTTTATGTCAATAAAAGGAGTGAACAGATAAGGAACAAAAAGAGATTAGTGGTTGACTATAAACCACTCAATAAGTTTATTGCTGCAGTGCAACATCCCATACCTGCCAAAGATGATATTCTCAGTAGAATTAAGGGATCAAAAGTTTATAGTAAATTTGATCTTAAAAGTGGTTTTTGGCAGATTTTTCTGAAGAATGAAGACATGTATAAAACGGCATTCATTGTGCCAGGTGGACAGTATGAATGGAAAGTGCTTCCATTCGGATTGAAGACAGCACCATCCATATTCCAAAAGATTATGGATCGCATATTCGGTGAGTTATCAGATTTCCTGATCATCTACATTGATGATATTCTGATCTTTTCTAGGTCCCCTAAAGAACATATAACTCATCTGGAAAAATTTTATGAAGTTGTGTATAAAAATGGGATCTGTCTGTCCTCTAACAAAGATTGAAGTCTTCAAAGAGGAAATAGATTTCCTCGGCATAAGAATTAGTTCTGGAACAATAACTATGCAACAGCATGTTATCAGTAACATCCAGAATTTCCCAGATCAAATACTAGATAAGCAATAGCACTAACGTTTTCTTGGTTGCGTTAACTATATTGCTGGTTTTTACCAAAATATAGTCCATTGACAGAGTATCTTGCTAAATAAAAGATTGAAAAAGAAGCTCCTAGTTGGACTCAGGAGATGACAAATGCAGTACAAAGGATAAAGAAACAAGTTCAAGAGCTCCCAGCTATGTCATTACCAGGACCTGGTACAAAGATCATAGAATGTGATGCAAGCGACCAGTTTTGGGGAGCTGTCCTGAAAGAAAAGAGTGAAGATAAAAAAGAAAAGGTATGTAGATTTGCTTCAGGAGCCTTTCAAGGTTCTGAAGTAAATTATCATTCTTCACATAAAGAAATATTGGCTGCAAAGAAAGCAATCAAAGCTTTCTTATTTTTTGTCCAAAATGAAGCATTCATTCTTAGATCTGATCTCAAGGATTTCAAGAAGAGATTGAATGGAGGAGACCCTGCCAATAAGACTGCCTTCAATAGACTCCAAAGATGGGGTCTGTGGTTTGACAACTTTGAGTTCACAATTGAACATATAACTGGTAAAGCTAATGCTCTAGCTGACTTTGCCAGTCGGGAATTGAACTCATCAAAGACAGTAAATGTCACGCAGGTTTTCCATGAACCTCATGGAACCATTTGGGATCACAGGCATGCTAAAGCTCAGATTGACAGTCTGGTCAGAAATGATGACAGGATGTCCCAGGAAGCTCAAACACTCCTTTTATCTAGAGATCTCATATCTACACAAGAATTTGCAATGTCTGAAACTGAATGTAGATTCTTCGATCCAGATATACCAGGACATCTCGTACCATACTATTCAGAGCCAATGATAAAATGTTGTCTCCATTGGCAATGGAGATCACCAGTACTCAGAAACAACCAGCACCACTCCGCTGTTGAAGGTCTTCGTATAAGACAACTCATTCCAAGGAAGGATACTCTATGGCGATTCGAATATTCCAGGTTGTGGACGGAAGAGCATCCACTACACTACGATCTTTGGAATCGTATCCCCTCATAGGCGATGCGAAGTATATCTCAACCCATTTCAAATACTTTTTCGCTTAAATATTTGCCTAACTAAATTGTCGATTCTCCACTTGTTAATGTACATCCTGATATGGCAAGAAATGTACTAATACAGTGCAAGATACCTTGGTTTGTCAAGGTGCACTATTATGTTAAAATTAATCATAACAGGAACATGGTTGAAAGGCCGAATGCAACACTGTGGAGGAGAGTCCTGCTACACCATACAATGGTGATAAGACCACCAGCTCCAGGACAGGATCTAAAGATCCTTGATCATTACCTGTTTCCGACGAGACATCACTTGCAGCCCAATAATGACGGAACAGCTCACGTATCCAGGGTTTGGCTTGAGCAAGAAGAAAGGAATCTTGAAAAGGCACCAGACAGATATGATAGCACTTCATCATCATCCGACGAAGATGCTCCCGGACCCTCTCGTCCTTTATGATAGTCCTTAGTGCGCTTCACTTTTCTTTGTGCGCGTCCTTGTCTTTTGCTTTTGTGTGGGGCTATACGACAGGCCTGTTGTCGTTTGTCTTTAGATAAGATTCGTTCTTATCTTTTGTTAGTGCGTTCTTTTGGTCAGTGCGTGGTGGACCCATGCTTCTTTTAAATAAAGACTCCCGTGAGTGGGTTGTACTCACCTTTATGTCTCGTATCTATGGGAATCTTACCGTAACCCCGGCTTCCGGTTTTCTCGTCCCCTGTCTTCCTGGTCATCCTGTGAAAAGCCTTGGAAAGTCTAATATTGACGGTGGCAGCTTAGACCTGTGAAACCTGCTTCGCAAAATCAATTCTTTGTTAGGGATAAGATCCCACCATTCTTTTAACACACCCACAAAACCGTTAGCAATAGTTGCGCTTTACATGTATGTTTCTTGGAGATCTTCCATAAGTTTCTTGTTGAGTATTACCCCAACCTATCATAGCATGTATTAATTCTTTGATCTCAGAAACAGATTTACATTCAACCCTATAGAAATTAGGTTGTAATGTCTGGATTTTAGTGGCTGGCTGAAAACCAGGAGTTGAAGATTCTCCCATCTGTTCATCAAAAACTGGAGGTTCAAACTCTGGATTTTCTATATGTGATTCTT
Organism: Taxus wallichiana var. yunnanensis; assembly: GCA_018340775.1. Lineage (NCBI taxonomy): Eukaryota > Viridiplantae > Streptophyta > Pinopsida > Cupressales > Taxaceae > Taxus > Taxus wallichiana. Next base: position 370,035,019 of record CM031241.1, read on the forward strand.
CTGTCCCTTGAATTCTAAGCATATTTACTTGCTTATCTTTGAAGAATAATGGCTTGTATTCTTCAAGTACTTCCTTATAGGATTTTTTGACAGAGGGACTTGCTAACTCTTGAACATCAGACCATGATGCTGCTTTGGTCCAATCTCCTTCTTTACGAGGAGTTAGCCTATTACTTATCTCCTGTATTCTTGGAAGAATACGAGGTAACTCATGAGTCAAACACTTTTGAATCTCATCTATTCTAGAATGAGTTTTCTCATTCTCATCCTGTAACTGAGAAATTCCTGCTTCAATAATAGTATTAGTATTTGAAGCCTGTGTAAGAATTACATCTTTAACACTAGTGGTGTGGTCAACTAGTGGTTGTATCAAATCAGTTACTTTTTGGGATATGGCCTCTGGCAGATCTGTAGAAATTAATCTATGGTTTTCTTGTACCAAAGTTTCTACATTCTTGACTGATTTGTTTATACCATCTACCTTATCATTCAACAATCTGAGTGCTGCTGCTGAATCTCCTTTCTTTCTTAACTCAATTGCCTTTAGAGTTTTCTCGTAGAGAGGATAATTTTTCTGAATTTTCAAGCAACCTCTTCATGGACTACCTTAATGGCCTTATTCATCCAATTTAACATTTTAGAGCTCTCAGAAGGCTCTATTTCTTTACTAACAGACTCTCTAGTACTGTAAGATCGCCTTCCGGTTTGATCGCGAAATCAACTCATGTTGATCTCGTAATTGGAAAAGAAGTACTAGAACTAATGAAGCCATGTTAATAGTAGGTCCATTCACGGGGGCATACTTTTGACTTACAAGTTTTTCAGATCGAACACCAAAGAAAATCTGTGGTCGGATCATGTGTTAGAGACTTATGACTCGAGAGAAATATCTTCTCATCCTTCTCGTTCTTACATTTTTACATCGTGCATTAGAAGTTTCACCAACAAAGGAAATATGAAGATGTAGATGCAATGTAATTGCTTCTGACAAATGTCTTTTAGACTCGACTTGACAGAGTTATTTCTAAAGCTTAAAGTCACATTATCCTTATTTTCTCGTGATCGAGGTAGCATTTTCAAGCCTTGGCTTGAGGCTTGTACAAATTTCTTAAGAAGGGTCCATTCTCTTGGAACCTTTATCTCGAGACAAGATATGAGCTCGGGCTCAATTTTCGACTCTCAAGGTTAACGTGCGTCACCACGCTGCTGCCCTTGGACACGCCATGCTTTACGGCTGGATACATAGTGTTGACCAACCTATAGATAATCTTATAGTGTATGGCAAGTGGACAAGCTCCTGATCTCATGTTTAGACCAAGTGAGTGGCTAGATGCAATTTCAAAACATCTGAGAGTAAATCATCCTTGGTTAATGACACAGGGTAATTTGGATAGACTTCAAAAGATATAGGTCCATTATGGAGACCTGTTTGTATGGCTGCTAGAAGACTATCTTTAAAATTATCAAATCTGAGGTCCATTAAACAACATAGAATAGAGGCGTTCAGGCCTCTTCTAAACAATGGGGTTATACCTATTTGCACGCATCCTACGTGGGCAAATTTATAAGTAGACTGATGCTTCAAACTTTTTATATCAGCTTTGTCTATTAATGGTATATTATACTCGCAGTTATTTGACTGGGCTACTTGTATGACTGATTCTCTAGTTTTAAATACAGTAGAGGCTAGTAAATGAAACTTACTAATCTTAGAGTATACATCATTGTAGGCTTTCTTAGGGAGTTTCCACTCCGGTGTAGGACTGGATTCGTCAATAACATCAATGTCGAATTTACAGAGAAGACATCCGACAAATTAATCAAGTCGCTATTCTCGCCTACAAGGAGGATTCGTGAGAGGTACTGCGGGCCATTTTGGACCTGGTACTTACGAGATAAGGAAGCGAGAGGGTTGAACAAACGTCGACCTTTCCCTAATATGTCATGCGCTACCGACACATGGTGACTTACTCACGGCGGGTAGTCTCACCAATCAACCTTTCAAGTTCTATTAAAACCTGTGTTCACTGAGATGACTAAACTTTCAAACCAAAATCGCAAAAGCTGAAAATAATACTTTGATCTTTACAGTCAACAAAATCCGCTCAAATCTTTATAATCCCAATGTTCTTAGTATCCAATCTTATCCTTTAATATATTCTTGTCCTAAGATCTTTAACCAGCTCTGATACCAATCTAGAAATAAATGAACACACCATCACTCTGACATATATAACTCTGATACCAAATCTCTAAATACATATACAAGCTCTGTAAAACCGAATCGTATCATAAAATAATTATTAAAGCTCTGATACAGATTTTGAAATCCAAACTCATCACTACTCAACCATCTATTGTAAAGATCAATAAGATATTAATCTCAGCATCACCAAATAATTCTGACAGAACGCAAACTACAATATCAAAGATATCATCTGTCTCGAAAATTTCTTCAAAGGTGTGGAAAGATTCTATATTTATAAACTTCAAATCTCCATTTACAGTTACTAGAACATGAACTGAATCATACATGATTACTTACAGACCATAGACTGAGACTTCAAACTGAAAACTTGACTCGATCCTTTCCATATTCTAAACCAGATGTATCATAGGAACTTCTTCTCCTTTAGCTCAAGTATTACTCCTCCCTTTATTTAAAAGGATGTTCCTTGAAATCCGATGTCTCGTCGGAAGCAGTGTAATGATCAAGGATCTTTAGATCTCGTCCCAAGATTCCTTTCTTCGAAACCCCTGGTGGTCTTATCACCATTGTATGGTGTAGCAGACTCTCCTCCACAAGTGTTGCATTGGGCCTTTCAACCATGTTCCTGTTATGATTAATTTTCACATAATAGTGCACCTTGACAAACCAAGGTATCTTGCACTGTATTAGTACATTTCTTGCCATATCAGGATGTACATTAACAAGTGGAGAATCAGACAATTTAGTTGGCAAATATTTAAGCAGAAAGTATTTGAAATGGGATGAGATATACTTCCTGTCGCCTATGGTAGGGATACGATTCCAAAGATCGTAGTGTAGTGGATGCTCTTCCGTCCATAACCTAGAATATTCGAAACGCCATAGAGTATCCTTCCTTGGAATGAGTTGTCTTATACGAAGACCTTCAACAGGCAGGTGGTCTGGTTGTTCTACAGAGTACAGTGATCTCCATTGCTAATGGAGACAGCATTTTATCATTGGCTCCTGAATAGTATGGTACAGATGTCCTGGTATATCTGGATCGAAGAATCTACATTCGGGCCAGACATTGCAAATTCTTGTGTAGATATGAGATCTCTAGATAAAAGGAGTGTTTGAGCTTCCTGGGACATCCTCGTCATCATTTCACTGCATCGTCAATCTGAGCTTTAGCATGCTCGTGATCCCAAATGGTTCCATGAGGTTCATGGAAAACTCCAAGTGACATTTATCGCTTTGATGAGTTCACCCCGATCGGCAAAGTCACCAGAGCATTAGCTTTACCGCTTATATGTTCAATTGTGAACTCAAAGTTGTCAAACCACGCACCCCATCTTTGGAGTCTATTGAAGGTCATGTCTTATTGCGTGGTCGCCTCCATTCAGCTCTTCTTGAAATCCTTGAGATCGATCTAAGAATGAATGCTTCATTTTGACAAAAATAAGAAAGCTTTGATTGCTTTCTTTCACGCCAATATTTCTTTATGTGAAGAATGGTAATTTACTTGAACCTCAAATGCTCCAAAGCAAATCTACATACCTTTTCTTTTTATCTTCACTCTTTTCTTTCAGACAGCTCCCCAAAATCGTCGCTTGCATCACATTCTATGATCTTTGTACTGTGTCCTGTAATGACATAGAGCTCTCGAATTTGTTTCTTTATCCTTTGTCAGACATTTGTCATCTCCCCGAGTCCAACTAGAGCTTCTTTTTCAATCTTTTATTTAGCAAGATCTGTCAAGAACTATATTCTGGTAAAAACCAGCAATATAGTTTACACATCCAAGGAAACGCGTTGAGCCGCCTTTTATCTAGTATTTGATCCTCAAATTCTCGGATGTTACGATAACATGCTTTGTTGCATAGTTATTGTTCCAGAACTAATTCTAATGCCGAGGAAATCAATTTCCTCTTTGAAGACTTCAAATTTTGAGGGGGACAGACAGATCCCATTTTTATACACAGTTTCATAAAATCTTTCAAGATGAGTTATATGCTCTTTAGGAGACTTAGAAAAGATCAGAATATCATCAATGTAGATGATCGAAATCGATAACTCACATCAATATGCAATCCATAATCTTCGGAATATGGATGGTGCTTTATCTTCAATCCGAATGGAAGCACTTTCCATTCATATCATTGCCCGGCACAATAAATGCCGTTTTAAACATGTCTTCATTCTTCGTAAAATCACTAAAAACCACTTTTAAGATCAAATTTACTGTAAACTTTTGATCCCTTAATTCTACCGAGAATATCATCTTTGGCAGGTATGGGATGTCAGACCGCAAAGAATAAACTTATTGAGTGGTTTATAGTCAACCACTAATCTCTTTTTGTTCCTTATCTGTTCACTCCTTTTATTGACATAAAAGGCTGTGCAAGACCATGGAGAAGTAGATTCTTGTATGAATCCTGCTTTCAGCAATTTCTGGATTTCTACATGGCATTCCTTTCTCTCTGCTGGAGGCATTCCTCTGTGATGTGCCTTGAACCTGGGCACTATTTCATTTCCTTCAGCATCTTTGACTAGCTGTAGATCTAAGGAACAATAATGTTTCATTCTGTTAACAAATGCATGAGGATCATCACTGCACACATTTTGCTTGATTCTTGATACAATTTCTTCTATGCTAACAGAACAATTGGAAATGGATTTATGAATCCATGTGTTGTTAACAGTCTTGACCTTTTGAGGCAATGGCACTATGGATTGGAAGGAATATCTTCTGGGTATTTTGACTTGAGATTCAAACAGAAGTATATGATCTTGGGATATACTAAAAGTATGACATTTCTGTAAGAAATCTACACCCAATAAACAGTCATAGTTTTCCATGTTATGTTGATAGAATTCAATAATCATGGAAGTTCCTTCTACATCAATTTTAACTTTAGCCATATCTCGACGCACAACTTCTCTTTTGTCAAATCTGATCTTAGTATGGGTATTAACCCAACAATCGAGGGAAGTGCATATTGTCTGATTAAACTTATTTCTCGCTGCTTTGTATCAATCATGGCGTCTAGCACATATGGCTTTATATGCGGTATGCATATAGTTATAGCAATAAAAGGGTTCTGTGTGCAACTTAATGTACATACCTCTGAGTGATCTTTCGGAGAAGCTATGTGTTGGTATGTATCTTCTAGATTATCTTCAGAATCCTTTTTCCTTTTTCTTCTTCTGCTAGTAGCCTGGTGTATTCTTCTGTAGCGTTGGCTATCACCTTTTCTAGCAGTTCAAGCCTGGATTTTCTCCAGGATCTGTATACTTCTTTTGAAGCTGGATCTGTAGAGGACTGTCCTGGTTCATATGAAGAGTATACAGGAGGACTGGTTCCTCTGCCACGACCTCTCCACAATCCTGATCTTCCTCTGGTAGGAAGCTGTCGCTGTCGGATCCTTTGCTGAAATGGAGGTCTGATCGGAAATGCTTCAAACGGCTCATCAGACTGTTCGTCTGCTTGTCTCTGCAAGTTACTCTGCTCAAGCTCTTGCTGTCTGATGTAACGATCTTGAATATCTCTGAGTTTCTTACTCAGAGCCATCTTCCTTGCAGTGTCCCATGGGGGACAATGTCATACTCGGACTGAAAGCATTCCATCTGCTTTCTCAGGAGTTCTGCACTTGGTGGTATCATTGGATGCACAAAATTTGAAACCATATTAATAGCAAAATTAGCAAAAGAGGGAACAGTGCTATACCCGCTATCTCATCATTATCATTGTCCTCGATATTTCTTTGGATCGGACATTACGTTGCTCACCATCTAATGATACATAAGATATGTCTGATGAAAGACTATCAGAATCAGAAATTAAGGCATATTCTTCATCATCTATACCTCTGGCTGATAAGGCATTAATCTTCGCCTTACCTTTAGCAGAATCTCTTTGAGGACACTTATTAGCATAGTGATCCTCCTTACAAATGTAGCATGTAGGTTTGAATCTCTTTTGCTTACCTAGATGCTTGTACCTTCGGAATTTGAATTTCTTTCTGGGCTGTCTGTCTTTGAACTTATCTTTGAATCTGGACTTCTTAAATTTCTTTTTCTTTTTCTTGTACCTGACATCCTCCCCCTTTGAAAAAATGCAGTCTCTGCAACTAGACTTCTTGCGAGAAGATGCAATCTCCAGATCTGGACACCCAAATGGCTCTAGAGCGTACTGTTCACAGAAACTAGTACTTAGAGCTCTCTGATGCTTAAGCGCCTGTTTGCGCTCCCATTTGTCTTTGCACAGTTTGGCGTTGGTCTGATCAATTATCTGATTGATATGGCCAAAACTGAGTTCTGTTGTGCGAAGTCCATGCATCGCTTTTTGTACTGTGTTGCGAAGTATGGCGGAAAAGATTCAATGTAACGAAGACGCATGGTCTCGTCATTGATATTTCCGGAACTGTAGTACAGCTTCTGCATGAAGCACTGGTACTCTTTGACACGAGTCATGTCACACAGTCGAGCACGGAGGAACATCGCAGTGTTCATCATTTTATCATCGTCAATGTTGCCGATGAATTCCTTGATGACGGCGGCAGTTAGACCTGTGAAACCTGCCTGCAAAATCAATTCTTTGTTAGGGATAAGATCCCACCATTCTTTTAACACACCCACAAAACCATTAGCAATAGTTGCGCTATGTTTCTTGGAGATCTTCCATAAGTTTCTTCTTTGAGTAAAAATCCAAATAATGTAGTCCCTTTGGTAATATACATGTAGATAGCCCTTGAGAAAATTACCCACCATTATAATGGTATGTATGTTGAGTTAATATAGGAATCGTTTTCTTGAATTTCAACAAGAATGACATGAAATGCCTACTAGTACCTCGGGATAGGAGCAAAAAGTAGAAAAGATAGACTACAAGTATTAAAAAATTGACTAAAAACAAAGAGGATGGAAGTGCCCAGGTTGGACAGAGTGCATGGGCGATAGTGTCCGAGAGACAATCGACGAGAAATGTAAAAATAGTGACAAACATGTCCTTGTGACTGACCGAGAAATGGGTGCGTATGAGAGATAAAAAACAATAGAGATGCTCAAAGAAAGAAGATGAACTAGGAAGTGTGTCATCGTTGAATAATTTTCTTACGTAAGATCCATATATAAAACAACATACTTGGCAAAAGATAGCAAATAATAGTAAGTGTGTGATTTTATGTCTACATCTATGACTTGGGGTAGTAAGGTATGTATTTATAGGCAGTTGTATATGATTATAAATTGGATAAATTTAAAATCCATAAATGAGGACATGGGGAGGAATTTTTTTAAAATACTCATCCTACAACCAATCAACCATTATGTTAATAAGAGGGTCACTTTTATTGTGGTCTCACCCCTATTGGCATAAGGATAATGATATGTTGAGGTTTATATGCTACCACAGGACAAGCCAACTAATCAATATAGGATTAATTTGTTTAATTTAGTGAGTTTTTTTATAGTCCCAAAAGGAATTTCAAGAAAAACTAAAGAGGCATATCTGGCTTGAGGTAGTAAGGCATGTATTTAGAGGTAATTATCGATGGTATTTTTTGGGATTGTGAAACCATGGAGGATGACGAGGGAAGTATGAGAAAGAAAACATCCTCATCCCAAATGTAATCAACCATTATATTAGTAATCTCGAGTCACTTACATCGTGATGTCACCCTTATTGGTGTAAGGATCATGATATATAAGGGCTCATACATTATTGTAAACTAAGTCAACCGATTGCAGATGCGGGATTAGCTTTTTATTTAATGATAATTTTTAGAGTCATACAAGCAATCTCAAGATGCACTAGATAGAAATAGCTGAATTAGAGTAGTAAGGCATGTATTTAGAAGAAATTGTACAAAAATATGTTTTATAAGGATTATGAAGCCGCAAAGGAGAGGGGAAGACCTTGCAAGAAAACATATTGATCCTACAACCCATGAACCATTACGTTAGTGAGAGGATCACTTCTATAAATTGAACATGGGGTAGTAAGGCATGTATTTAGAAGTGATTAAACATGATATTTGTTGTTGTGATTATGAAGCCACAAAGGAGAAGTTAGGAAGGTTGTGGTAAAAAAATATTAGGGCCTCTTCCATTGGGGTGCCACCCTTATGCACATAATGATTTTGTGATATATTATGGTTTATATGTTATTGCTGACCAAGCCAAATAACCAATATGAGATTAAAGCTTTTTTTAATGATTATTCTTAAAGTTGCGGAATAAATTCCTAGATGCACTAAAGAGCCGTATCCAACTTGGGATGGTAGGACATGTAATTAGCGGTAATTCTATATGAAGTTATTTTTTTTGGAGTATAAAACCACAAAGGAGGAGATGGAAAGGATAAGCAAGAAAACATACTTAATCCACAATTAATCAACCATTATGTCAATAAGAGGGTCACTTGTATTGTGACATTATCCCAATTGACATCATAAAGATAACGAAAGATTAGGCTTTTAAGAAAGTGTTTGGAGTCATAAACATGATTCTAAGATGCGTTCAAGACGCATACCTAAATTGGGGTGGTATAACATGTATTTAGAAGTTAATATACATGATTTAATTTTTGATTATGAGACATCAAAATAATACTTACAAAGACCAAGCAAAAAAACATATTCATTTAATAACTAATCAACAAAATAAATGACTAAACCATAAAAATATTAAACAAAAAGTAAAAAAATAATCCAAATTTAAAAAGTCACCATCAATTTTGAAAATAACTTTACTCTAGATTTAAATAATATCTTTCATTTTAATATATCAATAACAAAATCTAAGTTTAACATTCTTTATATACTTCCTAAAATTATCTATAGAAATGATTTCTTTAAAATTAAATTTACCTTTCAATTTTATAACTATTTATTACTATTTTTTCAAGTCCCTTTTTTTAATAAAATATGTAGCCGTACATTAAATTTAACACATAAAACACGTACAAGTGCATAAGTCTTTACCTATGCTTATCTTGCACAGGTATGGAAAAGGTGACGGAAAGACTCCACTATTTCCCCATCATCTTCGCCCGTCATTAACCACGCGCTCTCAACTACATTATTTTCATCGGAAGCCTCTTGAAATATGTTATAGTAGAATGCCGAATGCCAAGCGGACTTTTGTGTGAAGACGCCCATCCATACCCATTTTCCTGTCCCAGATCCATTCTGAATTTCCCTCTTTTGTAAATGGCTGTACTTATATCCAAGTCTATCACCGGAGACGCAACATTTATAATAATGCATATTATAATGGCATTTGCGCTGTGTAAGGAACGCCTATTGCGTCTCAGCCTATTGCGTCTCAATAATAACTGTCCCTCAGATCCGATTTTCTTCATGGCAAAGGAGTCCAACACAGAGAGATTTGGAAAGGCTTGCGAGTTGACAAATGAGCCCACATCACACACTGCTCTTGTGCATATTATCACTTCGTCAGGCCATTTCTGCACAATGCTTGCAAACAGCTCAGTTATCACAAAAGCAGATAACGATGAGAAATTGGGAATAACACATTTAAATTTGTAACAAGTATTATTACCTGATGTATCGTGGGTATGCAGTGTTCAACAACTGATTTCTCGTTTGCTACCACTATCACCTTCCTCAATTCCCTTGCCTTCTCCAACCTGATTATGCAGGGCACCTTCAAGCAGGTATATGCTTCAAACTCCTTCAATGATCTCAAGTCTTCTAAACCTTCTATCTTCTCAACTTTGGGGCAACCTCTCAATTCAAATGTTTTTAGAGAAGACAATTCTGCAAAACTCGGAAGCCCATCTAACTCTGGACAGTCGCATATCTTCAGCTTCTCCAATGATCTCAAATATTGTAAACCTTCTATTTTCTGAACTTTGAGGCAACCTTCCATTTCAATTTCTCTTAGAGAAGTCAATTCTGCAAAATTTGGAAGAGTGCCTAGTTCTCTACAGTCACATATCCTGAGCTTCTCCAATGATGTCAACCTTCTATTTTCTCAACTTTGTGGCAACCTCTCAATTCAAATGTTTTTAGAGAAGACAATTCTGCAAAGCCCGGAAGCCCATCTAACTCTGGACAGCCGCATATCTTCAGCTTCTCCAATGATCTCAAATATTGTAAACCTTCTATTTTCTGAACTTTGAGGCAACCTTCCACTTCAATTTCTCTTAGAGAAGTCAATTCTGCAAAGCCCGAAGCCCATCTAACTCTGGACAGCTGCATATCTTCAGCGTCTCCAATGATCTCAAATATTGTAAGCCTTTTATTTTCTGAACTTTGGGGCAATTTATCAACTCAAATGTTTTTAGAGGAATCAATTCTGTAAAACTTGGAAGCCCATCTAACTCTGGACAGTTACTTATCAACAGCTTCTCCAATGAAAACAAATGTTGTAAACCTTCTATATTAACTTTGTCGCACTGTTTCAGCTCTAAATTCTGTAGAGATGTGATTTCACCTTCTATATTAACTTTGTGGCAATATTTCAATTCTAAATTTTTTAGAGAAATTTTTCTGCAAAACTCAGAAGAACATCCGACTCTGGACATTGGCATATTTCAGCTTCTCCAATGATCTCAAATATTGTAAACCTTCTATTTTCTGAACTTTGAGGCAACCTTCCATTTTAATTTCTCTTACAGAAGTCCATTCTGCCAGGTTTGGAAGCGCGTTTAAATCTTTACAATTCTTAATCTTCAGTGTTTGAAGGTTTACCAGACCGCAAATACTCCTGATGTCCTTCAGACAATTGCAACGATCAAGTTTTAAGACCTCCATTGCTGTTGGCAGGGTTTCGACCTCCATTAAACCGTAATTATCACGAACTTCAAGAGTTCTAAGGCAAGGACAACAGTCTTCAGAAATTGAAATCTTGGACAGTTTAGTTCCATCTAGATATATCTTCTTCAACTTGCACCCAGGCCCAAAACTCAACTCGCTGATTGGGCTGAATTCTATTTGTAGACTTTGAAGATTAACCAGTCGGGTAAACGATTCTGGCAAAGTCTTCACTCCTGAGGAGTCTATCTTCAAGTCCTCTAACTTATTGAGACACCCCAGAGAGTCCGGTAAACATTCCAACCTGCGGCAGCTACTGAGTTTCAATTCCCGCAAAGAACACAGATTCCCAAGAGTGGTCGGCAGGCTTGTCAACAACTTACAAGAACTGATTTCAAACGTAGTTAGGGAGGACAAATTCCCTATAGAAGTTGGCAAGCTTGTCAATGAATCGCTTCCTACTGTTAGGATTTCCAATTTGCTGAGTTGACCGATGTTAGCTGGCACTTCCTGATGCCGGTGTCATCCAAATAGAGCTCTTTTAGGGAGACTCTATTTTCTACAAGACTAGGCAAGTCTTCCATATTCCTGCACCCTGAAAAGTTCAAATACTGGAGCCTTGTCATGTTTTCCAGAATGTCTAAGTTCTCTGACTCGATGGTGAGCTTACTACACCCTGAAATTGAGATATTGCAGGAGTGTCAGCTGCTTAAAAGAAACTGGCAACGTCCTCAACTCATTGCTCCACGTCATTTGTAGATGCTGAAGGTTTGTCAAATTGCCAAAACTGCTGGGCAGTGATGAAAGATCTGAACAACGTGATAAAGAACAACAAACAACAAACTGAAACTGAAAAAGCTCTGATACCATTTCTAAAACAACTTTATTAACACATGCTCTGAAACCAACTGAAACTACTGAAATAGATTACGGCTTCTTAAGACATGAATATATCATAGATCACAATATCTTGATTACAGAATACTTCATGGATAACTAACAGTACAATTCTGAATATATCATCTGTCTCATACAGATCTTCGAAAACAGAGAATTCATTGATCACTAGAACTTTAGGTTCATCATTTACAGATAGCATAACATATACGGTATCAAACATCTTGGACGACTTACAAACTTTTTATTGCAAACTTCAAACTGGACAACCACTGGACTTCTTCTATCTTCACATCTGCCTTCGCTCCTATCCAGTGTAGTGAATGAGTTGGAAGAGGTCTAATTTATAGACATTCCAAGGCTTTTCACCGGATGACTTGAAGACCGGTTACCGGATACAAAGGTTACCGTTTAGATTCCCTTTAAGCAAACTGACAGGTGAGTATAACCCACTCACGGGAGTTTAGGATAAAAAGAAGCATGGGTCCACCACGCACTGACCAAAAGCAAAGATAAGAACGAATCTTATCACAAAGACAAACGACAACAGGCCTGTCGTATAGCCCACAAAGAAAAAGCAAAAGCGGACAAACAGAATAAAGGAAAGCGCACTAAGGCGCACTAAGGACTATCATAATGGACGGAGGGTCCCGAGCATCTTCTTCGGATGATGATGAGGTGTCGTCATGTCTGTCTGGTGCTCTTTCGAGATTCCTTGTTTGACGTTCAAGCCAAACTCTGGACATATGAGCTGTTCCGTCATTGTCAGGTTGCAAGTGATGTCTTGTCGGGAACAGGTAGTGATCAAGTATTCTCAAATCTTGATTAGGAGCAGGCGGCCTTATCACCATTGTATGGTGCAATAGTACTCTTCTCCACAGTGTTGCATTAGGTCTTTCGATCATGTTCCTGTTATGATTAATCTTGACATAATAGTGCACCTTGACAAACCAAGGTATCTTGCACTGAATTAGTACATTTCTTGCAACATCAGGATGTACATTAACAAGTGGAGAATCAGACAATTTTGTAGGTAAATATTTAAGCAGAAAGTATTTGAAATGAGAAGAAATATACTTCCCTGTCGCCTCTACGAAGGATTACGATTCCGAGGTCATAATGGAGTGGATGTTCTTCCGTCCATAGTCCGGAATACTCGAATCGCGAGAGAGTGTCCTTCCTGGGAATTAATTGTCTGAGCCGAAGACCTTCAACAGGTAACGGGTCTGCGGTTGCTCCATGGAATATAGTGATCTCAATTGCCGCTGGAGACAAGACATTTAATCATTGGCTCTGTGAGAGTATGATCACGATGTCCGGGAATATCTCGGATCAAAGAATCGCATTCGATGTCGGACATTGCATACTCTTGAGTGGAAATAAGATCTCTGGATATAAGAAGCGTTTGAGCTTCTTGAGACATTCTTATCATTTACTACCGAGTATCAATTTGGGCTTTAGCATGCTCGCAGATCCCAAATGGTTCCATGAGGTTCATGGAATACCATGTAACATTTATGACCTTTGAAGTGTTCGGTTCTCGACTTGCAAAATCGGCTAAGGCGTTAGCCTTTCCAGAAATATGTTCAATCAAAACTCAAAGTTATCAAACCAAAGACCCCATCTTTGGAGTCTATTAAAAGCGTCTTATTGGCGAGGATCGCCCATTCAATCTCTTCTTGAAATCCTTGAGATCGATCTTAGAATGAAGTTCTCATTTTGAACAAAAAATAGGAAAGCTTTAATAGCTTTCTTTTGCTGCCAATAGTTCTTTATGTGAAGAGTGGTAATTTACTTGAGAACCTTGAAATGCACAGAAGCAAATCTACATACCTTTTCTTTTCCGTCTTCACCTCTTTCTTTTCGATGACAGCCCCCAAACTCGGTCGCTTGGATCACATTCTATGATTTTCGTATTGCAGATCTGGTAATGTCATTGGAGGGAGCTCTTGGACTTGTTTCTTTATTCTCTCTTTGCTTGAGTCATCTCTCGAGTCCAAACTAGGGCGTCTTTTTCATCTTTTGTTTAGCAATACCACTGTCGCAGGCTATATTCTCGGTAAAAACCAAGAATGTAATTTACGCAACCAAGAAAGCGTTACAATCATTAGCTTATCCAAGAATTGCTCGGAAAGTTCTGGATCTTACTTATTATATGCTTCTTTGCATAGAAATTGTTCCGTAATCGATCTTGATACCGAGGAAATCTATTTCCTCTTTGAAGACTTCTATTTTAGTGGGACATAGACAGATTCCATTTTTATAAACTACTTCATAGAATTTTTCCAGATGAGTTATATGTTCTTTAGGAGACTTGGAAAAAATGAGTATATCATCAATGTAGATGATCAAGAAGTCTGATAACTCACCAAATATTTTATCCATTATCTTTTGAAAGATAGATGGAGCTGTCTTTAATCCAAATGGAAGAACCTTCCATTCGTATTGTCCTCCTGGCACTATGAATGCCGTCTTGTACATGTCTTCATTCTTCAAGAATATCTGCCAAAAACCACTTTTAAGATCAAATTTACTATAAACTTTTGATCCTTTAATTCTTCTGAGAATATCATCCTTGGCAGGTATTGGGTGTTGGACTGCAGCAATAAATTTATTGAGTGGTTTATAATCAACCACTAGCCTTTTCTTGTTCCTTAGCTGCTCACTCCTTTTATTGACATAAAAGGCGTGCATGACCATGAAGAGCTGGATTCTTGTATTAGTCCTGCTTTTAGCAACTTCTGAATCTCTGCATGGCATTCTTTTCTCTCTGCAGGAGGCATTCCTCTGTGATGTGCCTTGAATTTGGGCACAACTTCATTTCCTTCAGCATCTTTGACTAGCTGCAGCTCTAAAGAACAAAAATGCTTTTTTCTATTAACATATGCATGAGGATCATCACTACGAGATATTCTCGTTTGATCTTTGAAACTATCTCCTCGATGCTTATCGAGCAATTTGATATGGATTTATGAATCCATGTGTTGTTATAGATTTGACCTTTTGAGGTAAGGGGACTATAGGTCGAAAGGAATATCTCCCGGATATTTTTACGGGAGGGTCAAACAATGATATATGATCTTGGGAGATACTAAAAGTATTACATTTCTTTAAGAAATCTATCCCAAGCAAGAACAATCGTAATTTTCCATGTTATGTTGGTAGAATTCAATAACCATGGAAGTCCCTTCTACATCAATCTTTATATTTTCCATATACTTTGCAGACAACTTCTCTTTTGTCAAACCTGATTTTAGTATGGGTATTTACCCAACAATCAACACGGGAAGAGCATATTGTCCGATTAAACTAATCTCTGCACCCGTATCAACCATGGCATCAAGTACATATGGTTTGATATGAGGTATGCATATAGTTATGGCAATAAAAGGGTTACGTATGCAGGATAATGTACATACCTCTCGAATGACCTTTCGAGAAGCTATGTCTTTAGGTATGTATCCTCTAGAGTTTCTTCTTGTAATCCTTTTTCTCTTTTTCTTCCTTCAGCTGCAGCCTTGTGTATTCTTCTCGTGGCGTTGGCTATCACCTTCTCTAAAGCAGCTCAAGTCCGGATTTTCTCCAGGCTTTGTAGACTTCTTTTCAAGCCGGATCTGGATCTCAGAGAGACTGTCCTGTTCATGACTGGAATATACTGGAGGACTGATTCCTCTTCCTCGACCTCTCCAAGGTCCCTGTTCTTCCTCGGGTAGGAAGTTGCCTTTGTCGACTCTGTTGGAACGAGGTCTCGATCGGAAAGCTTCAAATGGTTCATCGATTTATTCTTTCTGCTCTGCATGCTGTTCTGCTCAAGCTCTTGCTGTCTGATGTAGCGATCTTGAATATCTCTGAGTTTCTTACTCAGAGCCATCTTTTTAGCTGTGTCCCATGGGGACAACTATCGTATTCTGATTGAAAGCATTCCATCTGCTTTCTCAGGAGTTCTGCACTTGGCGGTATCATAGGATGCACAAAATTTGAAACCATGTTAATGGTGAAATTGGCAAATGATGGGACAGTGCTATATCCACTGTCATCTGTGCTGTCATCATCTGATATCTGTTGAATTAGATTACAGTGCTCACCATCTGATGATACATAAGATATGTCTGATGAAAAACTGTCAATATCAGAAATGAATGCATATTCTTCATCTACTATACCTTTGGCTGATAAGGCATTAATCTTTGCCTTACCTTTAGCAGAATCTCTTTGAGGACACTTGTTAGCATAGTGATCCTCTTTACAAATATAGCAAGTAGGTTTGTATCCGGATTGCTTACCTAAATGCTTGTATTTTCTGAATTTGAATTTCTTCTTGCGATCGATCTTTGAACTTATTTTTCAATTTTGATCTTTTGAATTTCTTTTCTTCTTTTTGCCCCATGAGATCCTCCCCCTTTGAAAAAGTGCGGTCTCTCGCAACTAGACTTCTGCGAGAGGATGCAATCTCTAGATCGAGGACACCAAGGGTTCTAAGGCATACTTTTGCTCATGAATGTAGTCAATCGAGTGCCTTCGATGCTTTAGCGCATTAATAAGCTTTGCGCTCCCATTTGTCTTTACATAATTTTGCATTGGTCTGGTCAATGATCTGATTTATGTGACCAAAACTGAGTTCATTTGTGCGGAGTCCATGCATCGCCTTTTTGTACTGAGTGGCGAAATATGGCGGAAATGATTCAATGTAACGCAGACGCATAGTCTCGTCATTGATATTTCCGGAGCTATAATAAAGCTTCTGCATGAAGCACTGATACTCCTTGACTCGTGTCATGTCACATAAGCGGGCTCTGAGGAACATTGCTGTGTTCATCATCTTGTCATCATCAATGTTGCCAATGAATTCTTTGATGACAGCTGCTGTTAGACCAGTGTATCCTACCTGCAAAATCAGTTCTTTGTTAGGGATTAGATCCCACCATTCTTTTAAAGACACCCACAAAACCATTAGCAATAGTGGGCTGCTATGTTTCTTGGAGATCTGCCATAAGTTTCTTGTTGGGTATTACCCCATCCTATCATGGCATGTATCAATTCTTTGATCTCTGAAATGGATTTACATTCAACCCTATAAAAGTTAGGTTGTAATGTCTGGATTTTAGTGGTGTTGAAAACCAGGGAGTTGGAGATTCTCCCATTTGTTCATCAAAAGCCGGAGGTTCAAACTCGGGGGTTTTCTATATGTGATTCTTGTGTCCCTTGTATGCTAAGCATATTTATTTGCTTATCTTTGAAGAATAATGGTTTATATTCTTCAAGTACTTTTTATAGGACTTTGTGACAGAGGGGGACTCGCTAACTCTTGAACTTGAGACCATGATGAAGCCTTGGTCCACTCTCCTTCCTTTCTAGGAGTTAGCTTATGACTTATTTCTTGTATTCTTGGAAGAATACATGGTAACTCATGAGCCGGGCATTTCTCGGATGTAATCTATCCTAGAATGAGTTTTCTCATTCTCATCCTGCAACCGAGAGATTCTGCTTAATAGCGGTATTAGTATTAGCAGCGTTTGTGTAAGGATTACATCTTTGAGACTAGTAGTGTGGTCAACTAGTGGTTGTATCAAATCGGTGACTTTACGGGATATGACCTCCGCGGATCTGCAGTAAATTATCTTATGGTTTTCTTGAAGTCTAGTTGTATCGAGCTTTTCGGTTTCGGTTTGTTGTTTTTAAAATTGGTATCGTGAGTCGACGAAAGATCTTAGGACAGAATTGTAGGATTGTTGAAGGATTCGAAAGGTGTTGAGAGTAGATATTTTTGGAGAAAGATCATTGAGTTATTTTCAAATTTGCAGTAAGGGTTTATTAAAGTTTTCGCCATCTCGAGAAGTACAAGTTCATATAGCAACTTTACGGTTGATTGGTGAGGCTACCCGCCAGAGTAAGTCGCCGTGTGTCAGGCGCATCATATAGGGAAAGGCCCGACGTTTGTTCAACCTCTGCTTCCTTGCTTGTCAAGTACTAGCCATGGCCGATACTTCCTTTAGATCTTCTACTTGAAGAAATCAAGATAGTGAATTGATTAATCTGTCGATGTCTTCTCTGTAAATTCCGACATTAATATTGTTGATGAGTCTAGTCCTACACCGGAGTGGAAACTCCCTAAAAAAAAGCCTATAATGATGTATACTCTAAGATTAATAGATTTCAGTTATTAGCCTCTACTGTATTTAAGACTAGAGAGTGGACCATACAGTAGCTCGAGTTCACTAATAATTGCGAGTATAACATTCCTTTAATAGATAAAGCCGACATTAAAAGTTTGAGAAGCGTCGTCTACTTATAAATTCGCCCATGTTGGTTTGTGTACAAATAGGTATAACCCATTATTTAGAAGAGGTTTAAATGCATCCATCTTATGTTGTTTAATGGATCTTAGGTTTGACAATTTCAAAGATAGTCTTCTAGCCGCTATCCGACAGTGTCCGCATAACGGACCTATATCCTTTGAAGTCTACCCCAATTACCCGGTCTCATTAACAAAAGATGATTTACTCCAAGATGTGTTAAAACTACACCTAGCCACCACTGGTCTAAACATGAGATCAGGAGCTTGTCCACTAGCCATCCACTATAAAATTATCTATCGGCCGGTCAATACAATGTATCCCGCCGTCAAGCATGGCGTGTCCAAGGGCAGTAGCGTGGTGACACACGTAAACCTTGAGAGTCAAAAATAGAACCGAGCTTATATCCATGCGACATTAAGGTTCCAAAAGAATGGACCTTAGCTAAAAGTTTGTGCAGACATCCCAGCCAAAGCTTGAGAATGCAACCTCGATCCACCGAAAATAAGGATAATGTGACTTTGAGTTTTAGAAGTAACTCACAGGAATGTGTAAAAGACATTTATCAAGAAATAATTACTCGTAGCATCTACATCCTCATATTTCACTTGTTGGTGAAAGTTCTAACAGTAATGCACAAAATGATAAAGAATGAAAGAAGAAAAGCTTTTTCTTTGCGGTCATAAATCTCTCACACATGATCCATCCACGGATTTTCTTTGGTGTTGATTGCGAAAAGCTTGTGAGTCAAAAGTATGCCCTCACAATGGGCCTACTATCAATATGGCCTCTACTAGCCATAAAACTTCTTTCCCAATCACGAGATCCACATGAGTTGGTTTCACGTGATGGATCCCAGAAGGTAGTCTTCTCGGTACCAGAGATCTTTAGGAAAAGAATTAGAGCCATCGAGAAAGCTCTAAGCTATTAAATTGGACAAATAAGGCCATAAAGGCAGTCCATGAAGAGGTTGAAGAAAATTCGGAAAAATTATCCTCTTTAGAAAGAACTCTAAAAGCAATAGAGTTAAGAAAGAAAGGAGATTCAAAGAAGACACTCAGTTGCTAAATGATAAGGTAGATACTATAAGCAAATCAGATCAAGAATGTAGAAGCATTGGTTCAAGAAAACCATAAGATAATTTCTGCAGATCTGCCGCAGGTCATATCCCGAAAGTCACCGATTTGATACAACCACTAGTTGACCACACTACTAGTGTCAAAGATGTAATCCTTACACAAGTGCTAATACTAATCACTATCAAGAAGCAAGAATCTCTCGATTGCAGGATGAGAATGAGAAAACTCATTCTAGGATAGATGAGATCCAGAAATGCCTGGCTCATGAGTTACCACGTATTCTTCCAAGAATACAAGAAATAAGTCATAAGCTAACTCCTAGAAAGGAAGGAGACTGGACCAAGGCTGCATCATGGTCTGAAGTTCAAGAGTTAGCGAGTCCCTCTGTCACAAAGTCCTATAAAAAAGTACTTGAAGAATATAAACCATTATTCTTCAAAGATAAGCAAATAAATATGCTTAGCATACAAGGGACACAAGAATCACATATAGAAAACCCTGAGTTTGAACCTCCAGTTTTTGATGAACAAATGGGAGAATCTCCAACTCCTGGTTTTCAGCCAGCCACTAAAATCCAGACATTACAACCTAACTTTTATAGGGTTGAATGTAAATCTGTTTCAGAGATCAAAGAATTGATACATGCTATGATAGGTTGGGGTAATACCCAACAAGAAACTTATGGAAGATCTCCAAGAAACATAGCAGCCACTATTGCTAATGGTTTTGTGGGTGTGCTAAAAGAATGGTGGGATCTTATCCCTAACAAAGAAATGATATTGCAGGCAGGTTTCACAGGTCTTACAGCCGCCGTCATCAAGGAATTCATTGGCAACATTGATGATGACAAGATGATGAACACTGCAATGTTCCTCAGAGCTCGACTATGTGACATGACACGTGTCAAGGAGTATCAGTGCTTCATGCAGAAGCTATACTACGATTCCCGAAATATCAATGACGCAGAGTATGCGTCTTCGTTACATTGAATCTTTTCCGCCATATTTCGCCACTCGATAAGACAAAAGGCGATGCACGGACTCCGCACCAATGAGCTCAGTTTTGGTCATATAAATCGATCATTGACCAGACAAATGCTAAATTATGCAAAGAGACAAATGGGAGCGCAAGCGGCGGCGCTAAAGCATCGAAAGGCACTCGGTACATTACGTGCAGGAGCGGTATGCTTTAGAACCCTTTGGTTGTCCCGATCTAGAGATTGCATCCTCTCGCAAGAAGTCTAGTTGCACGAGACTGCACTTTTCAAAGGGGGAGGATTTGCGGGGCAAAAAGAAGAAAAAGAAATACAAAAGATCAAAATTCAAAAATAAGTTCAAAGATAGGCCCTTGAGAAGAAATTCAAATTCGGAAAATACAAGCATTTAGGTAAGCAATCCAGGATACAAACCTACTTGCTATATATGTAAAGAGGACCACTATGCAAACCAGTGTCCTCAAAGACATACAGCTAAAGGTAAGGCAAAGATTAATGCCTTATCGCTCCAAAGGTATAGTAGATGAAGAATATGCATTCATTTCGATATCGATGTGATTTTCATCGGACATATCTTATGTATCATCGAGATGGTGAGCACTGTAATCTAATTCAATGAGATATCGATGATGACAAAGACAGCCTGAGATGACAATGGATATAGCACTCGTCCCATCATTTGCCAATTTCACCATTAACATGGTTTCAAATTTTGTGCATCCTATGATGCCGCCCAAAGTCTGCGAGAACTCCTGAGAAAGCGGATGGAATGCTTTCAATCGAAATCGATAGTTGTCCCCATGGGACACAGCTAAAAGATGGCTCGAGTAAGAAACTCGAGAGATATTCAAGATCGCTACATCGAGCGGGGCAAAAGAGCTTGAAAGCGGCGTACGATGCGAGAGACAGGCGTAAGAACAATCGATGAACCATTTGAAGCTTTCCCGATCGGACCTCCGTTCAACAGAGAGTCGAGACAAAGGCAACTTCCTACCCGAGGAAGAACAGGGACCATGGAGAGGTCGAGGAAGAGAATCGATCCTCCCAGTATATTCCAGTCATGAACCGGGACCAGTCCTCTACAGATCCGACTTCAAAAGAAGTCTACAAAGCCTAGAGAAAATCCAGACTTGAGCTGCTAGAGAAGGTGATAGCCAACGCCACAGAAGAATACACAAGGCTGCTAGCAGAGGAAGAAAAAGAGAAAAAGGATTCTGAAGAAACTCTAGAGGATACATACTAGCACATAGCTTCTCAGAAAGGTCATTCAGAGGTATGTACATTATCCTGTACACAGAACCCTTTTATTGCCATAACTATATGCATACCTCATATCAAACCATATGTACTAGATGCCATGGTTGATACGGGTGCAGAGATTAGTTTAATCAGACAATATGCTATTCCCGCTGATTGTTGGGTCAATACTCATACTAAAATCAGATTTGATAAAAGGAAGTTGTCTGCAAAGTATATGGCAAATATAAAGATTGATGTAGAAGGGACTTCATGGTTATTGAATTCTACCAACATAACATGGAAAATTACGACTGTTTGCTTGGGATAGATTTCTTAAAGAAATGTAATACTTTTAGTATCTCCCAAGATCATATATCATTGTTTGACCCTCCCGTAAAATATCCGAGAGATATTCCTTTCGATCTATAGTCCCCTTACCTCAAAAGGTCAAAGCTGTCATAACAACACATGGATTCATAAATCCATATCAAATTGCTCGATAAGCATCGAGGAGATAGTTTCAAAGATCAAACAGAATATCACGTAGTGATGATCCTCATGCATATGTTAACGAGAAAAAAGCATTTTTGTTCTTTAGAGTGCAAATAGTCAAAGATCTTGAAGGAAATGAAGTTGTGCCAAAATTCAAGGCACATCACGAGGGAATGCCTCCGCGAGAGAAAAAGAATGCCATGCGAGAGATTCGAAGTTCTTAAAAGCGGGACTAATACAAGAATCCAGCTCTTCATGCTCATGCACTTTGCCTTTTATGTCAATAAAAGGAGTGAGCAGCTGAGGAACAAGAAAAGGCTAGTGGTTGATTACAAACCACTCAATAAATTTATTGCTGCAGTCCAACACCCAATACCTGCCAAGGATGATATTCTCAGAAGAATTAAAGTATCAAGAGTTTATAGTAAATTTGATCTGAAAAGTGGTTTTTGGCAGATATTCTTGAAGAATGAAGACATGTACAAGACGGCATTCATAGTGCCCGGCGGACAATACGAATGGAAGGTGCTTCCATTTGGATTGAAGACAGCTCCATCTATCTTTCAAAAGATAATGGATAAAATATTCGGTGAGTTATCAGACTTTTTGATCATCTACATTGATGATATATTAATCTTTTCAAAGTCTCCCAAAGAACATATAACTCATCTAAAAATTTTATGAAGTAGTTTACAAAAATGGAATCTGTCTGTCCCCTAGTAAAATAGAAGTCTTCAAAGAGGAAATAGATTTCCTCGGTATCAAGATCGAGTTACGGAACAATTTCTATGCGCGACATATAATAAGTAAGATCCAGAACTTTCCAGAAGCAGTTACTTGGATAAGCGGCCGATTGCTGCGCTTTCTTGGTTGCATAAATTACATTGCTGGTTTTTACCGAATATAGGCTGCATGACAGAGTCTTGCTTAACAACAAGATTGAAGAAAGATCCTCCTAGTGGACTCGGGGAGATGACTCAAGCGATGCAGAAGAATAAAGAAACAAGTCCAAGAGCTCCCTCCAATGACATTACAGGATCAGCACGAAAATCATAGAATGTGATGCAAGCGACGACCGGTTTGGGGAGCTATCTGAAAGAAAGAGGTGAAGACCGAAAGAAAAGGTATGTAGATTTGCTTCTGGTGCCTTTCAAGGTTCCGAATTAAATTACCACTCTTCACATAAAGAACTATTGGCAGCAAAGAAAGCTATTAAAGCTTTCCTATTTTTTGTTCAAAATGAGAACTTCATTCTAAGATCGATCTCAAGGATTTCAAGAAGAGATTGAATGGAGGCGATC
The DNA here is from genome assembly GCA_018340775.1 of Taxus wallichiana var. yunnanensis. Taxonomy (NCBI): domain Eukaryota; kingdom Viridiplantae; phylum Streptophyta; class Pinopsida; order Cupressales; family Taxaceae; genus Taxus; species Taxus wallichiana. Next base: position 370,058,285 of record CM031241.1, read on the forward strand.
CTGCCAATAAGACTGCTTTTAATAGACTCCAAAGATGGGGTCTTTGGTTTGATAACTTTGAGTTTTCAGTTGAACATATTTCTGGAAAGGCTAACGCCTTAGCCGATTTTGCAAGTCGAGAACTGAACACTTCAAAGGTCATAAATGTTACACAGGTATTCCATGAACCTCATGGAACCATTTGGGATCACAGGCATGCTAAAGCCCAAATTGATACTCTGGTAGTAAATGATAACAGAATGTCTCAAGAAGCTCAAACGCTTCTTATATCCAGAGATCTTATTTCCACTCAAGAGTATGCAATGTCCGACACTGAATGCAGATTCTTTGATCCAGATATTCCTGGACATCAGTATCATACTCTACAGAGCCAATGATTAAATGCTGTCTCCATTGGCAATGGAGATCACTATATTCCATGGAGCAACCAGACCCGTTACCTGTTGAAGGTCTTGGCTCGAACAATTAATTCCCGGAAGGACACTCTCTGGCGATTCGAGTATTCCGGACTATGGATGGAAGAACATCCACTCCATTATGACCTCTGGAATCGTAATCCTTCAGTAGGCGGCAGAAGTATATTTCTTCTCACTTTAAATACTTTCTGCTTAAATATTTACCTACAAAATTGTCTGATTCTCCACTTCTTAATGTTCATCCTGATATTGCAAGAAATGTACTAATTCAGTCAAAATACCTTGGTTTGTCAAGGTGCACTATTATGTCAAGATTAATCATAACAGAAACATGATCGAAAGACCTAATGCAACACCTTTATGTGGAGAAGAGTACTATTGCACCATACAATGGTGATAAGGCCCTCGCTCTAATCAAGATTTGAGAATACTTGATCACTACCGTTCCAAAAACATCACTTACAACCCGACAATGACTAATGGGACAGCTCATATGTCCAGAGTTTGGCTTGAGCGTCAAACAAGGAATCTCGAAAGAGCACCGAGCAGACATGGCGACACCTCATCATCATCCGAAGAAGATGCTCCGGACCCTCCGTCCATTATGATAGTCCTTAGTGCGCCTTAGTGCGCTTTCCTTTATTCTTGTTTGTCCGCTTTTGCTTTTTCTTTGTGGGCTATATCTGATGAGACTGTTGTCGGTTGTCTTTGTGATAAGATTCGTTCTTATCTTTGCTTTTGTCAGTGCGTGGTGGACCCATGCATCTTTTTATCCTAAACTCCCGTGAGTGGGTTATACTCACCTGTCAGGTTTCCAAAGGGGAATCTAACCGGTAACCTTTGTATCCGTGTTTCAGGTCTTCAAGTCATCCCGGTGAAAAGCCTTGGATTGTCTATAAATTAGACTTTCCAACTCATTCACTACACTGCTGGATAGGAGCGAGGCGAGCGGATGTGAAGATAGAAGAAGTCCAGAGTGGTTGTCCAGTTTGAAGTTTGCAATAAAAGTTTGTAAGTCGTCTAGTATGTTTGATCTTTGTATATGTTATCTATCTGTAAATGATGAACCTAAAGTTCTAGTGATCAATGAATTCTCTGTTTTCAAGATCTGTATGAGACAGATGATATATTCGAAATTGTCTTGTTAGTTATCCATGAAGTATTCTGTAATCAAGATATTGTGATCTATGATATATTCATGTCTTAAGAAGCGTAATCTATTTGATAGTTTCAGATTGGTTTTGAGCATGTGTTAATAAAGTTGTTTTAGAAATGGTATCGAGCTTTTCGATTTCGGTTTGTTGTTTTTAAAATTGGTATCGGAGCTTACGAAAGATCTTGGACGAAATTGTAGGATTGTTGAAGGATTCAGAAAGGTGTTGAGAGTAGATATTTTTCGGAAAGATCATTGAGTTATTTTAAGAATTTGCAGTAAGGGTTTATTAAATTTTTCTACCATCCGAGAAGTACAAGTTCATATAGCAACTTTACGGTTGATTGGTGAGGCTACCCGCCGAGAGTAAGTCACCGTGTGTCAAGCGCAGACATATAGGGAAAGGCCCGACGTTTGTTCAACCTCTGCTTCCTTTCTTGTCAAGATACCACCATGGCCGATACTTCCTTTAGATCTTCTCTTGAAGAAATCGAAGATAGTGAATTGATTAATCTGTGGATGTCTTCTCATGTCAATTCCGACATTAATATCATAGATGAGTCTAGTCCTACACCTGAGTGGAAACTCCCTAAAAAAGCCTATAATGATGTATACTCTAAGATTAATAGATTTCACTTATTAGCCTCTACTGTATTTAAGACTAGAGAGTCAGTCATACAGGTAGCTCAGTCTAATAATTGCGAGTATAACATTCCTTTAATAGATAAAGCCGACATTAAAAGTTTGAAGCGTCAGTCTACTTATAAATTCGCCCATGTTGGCTGTGTACAAATAGGTATAACCCCATTATTTAGAAGAGGTTTAAATGCATCCATCTTATGTTGTTTAATGGACCTTAGATTCGACAATTTCAAAGATAGTCTTCTAGCCGCTATCCAGGCAGTCTGCATAACGGACCTATATCCTTTGAAGTCTACCCCAATTACCCTTGGTCTCATTAACAAAAGATGATTTACTCCAGATGTGTTAAAGCTACACCTAGCCACCACCGGGTCTCAACATGAGAACAGGAGCTTGTCCACTCGCCATCCATTATAAGATTATCTATAGGCTAGTCAATACAATGTATCCAGCTGTAAAGCATGGAGTGTCCAAGGGCAGCAGCGTGGTGACACACGTAAACCTTGAAAGTCAAAAATAGAACCCAGAGCTTATATCCTCGTCGACATTAAGGTTCCAAAAGAATGGACCTTAGCTAAAAAGTTTATGCAGATCATCCAAGCCAAAGCTTGAGAATGCGACCTCGATCACTAAAATAAGGATAATGTGACTTTGAGTTTTAGAAGTAACTCAGAGTACGGGAATGTGTAAAGACATTTATCAAGAAATAATTCAGTAGCATCTACATCCTCATATTTCACTTTGTTGGTGAAAGTTCTAACGATAATGCACAAAATGATAAAGAATGCGAAAGAAGAAAAGCTTTTTCTTTGCGGTCATAAATCTCTCACACATGATCCATCCACGGATTTTCTTTGGTGTTCGGATTGCGAAAAGCTTGTGAGTCAAAAGTATGCCCCTGTCAATGGGCCTACTATCAATATGGCCTCTACTAGCCATAAAACTTCTTTCCCAATCACGAGATCCACATGAGTTGGTTTCACCTAATGGATCCCCGAGAAGCGATCTTACGGTACCGAGAGATCTTTAGGAAAAGAATTAGAGCCATCAGAAAGCTCTAAGCTATTAAATTGGACAAATAAGGCCATAAAGCGAGTCCATGAAGAGGTTGAAGCAAATTCAGAAAAATTATCCTCTTTAGAAAGAACTCTAAAAGCAATAGAGTTAAGAAAGAAAGGAGATTCAAGCAGCGACTCAGATTGCTAAATGATAAGGTAGATACTATAAGCAAATCGTCAAGAATGTAGAAGCATTGGTTCAAGAAAACCATAAGATAATTTCTGCGGATCTGCCAGGAGGTCATATCCCGAAAGTCACCGATTTGATCTGACCACTAGTTGACCACACTACTAGTGTCAAAGATGTAATCCTTACACAAGTGCTAATACTAATACTGCTATTGAAGCAGGAATCTCTCGATTGCGGGATGAGAATGAGAAAACTCATTCTAGGATAGATGAGATCCGAAATGCACGGCTCATGAGTTACCATGTATTCTTCCAAGAATAAAAGAAATAAGTCATAAGCTAACTCCTAGAAAGGAAGGAGACTGGACCAAGGCTGCATCATGAGTCAAGTTCAAGAGTTAGTGAGTCCCTCATCCTGAAAAGTCCTATAAAGAAGTACTTGAAGAGTACAAACCTCTATTTTTCAAAGATAAGCAAATAAATATGCTTAGCATACAGGACACAAGAATCACATATAGAAAACCACGAGTTTGAACCTCCGGTTTTGATGAACAAATGGGAGAATCTCCACTCCTGGTTTTCACCACCACTAAAATCCGGACATTACAACCTAACTTTTATAGGGTTGAATGTAAATGCTTTTGAGATCAAAGAATTGATACATGCTATGATAGGATGGGGTAACACCCAACAAGAAACTTATGGCAGAACTCCTAAAAACATAGCGACCACTATTGCTAATGGTTTTGTGGGTGTCTTTAAAGAATGGTGGGATCTTATCCCTAAAAAGAAATGATATTGCAGGCGGAGTTTCACAGTCTTACACCGCCGTCATCAACGAATTCATTGGGCAACATTGATGATGACAAGATGATGAACACTACGCAATGTTCCTCGAGCTCGACTATGTGACATGACACGTGTCAAGGAGTATCGATGCTTCATGCGGAAGCTTTATACTCTGCTCGGAAATATCAATGCGAGACTATGCGTCTTACGTTACATTGAATCTTTTCCGCCATATTTCGCCACTCGGTACAAAAAGGCGATGCACGGACTCCGCACCAATGAGCTCGGTTTTGGTCATATAAATCAGATCATTGACCAGACAAATGCTAAATTATGCAAAGACAAATGGGAGCGCAAGCAGGCGCTAAAGCATCAGAAGGCACTCAGTACTACATTCTGTGAGCAATATGCCTTAGAACCCTTTGGGTGTCTGATCTAGAGATTGCATCCTCTCGCAAGAAGTCTAGTTGCGAGACTCGCACTTTTTCAAACGGGGGAGGATCTCATGGGGCAAAAAGAAGAAAAAGAAATTCAAAAGATCAAAATTCAAAAATAAGTTCAAAGATCGATCGCCCAGAAGAAATTCAAATTCGGAAAATACAAGCATTTAGGTAAGCAATCCAGGATACAAACCTACTTCTATATTTGTAAAGAGGATCACTATGCTAACAAGTGTCCTCAAAGAGATTCTCAAAAGGTAAGGCAAAGATTAATGCCTTATCACCCAAAAGGTATAGTAGATGAAGAATATGCATTCATTTCGATATTGTGATTTTCATCGATATCTTATGTATCATCATTAGATGGTGAAACTGTAATCTAATTCAACAGTGAGATATCGATGATGACATAATGATGACAGTGGATATAGTTCTTTTCCCATCATTTGCCAATTTCACCATTAACATGGTTTCAAATTTTATCATCCTGTGATACCGCCAAGTGCGAGAACTCTGAGAAAGCAGATGGAATGCTTTCAATCGAGAATATGATAGTTGTCCCCCATGGGACACTGAAAAAAGATGGCTCGAGTAAGAAACTCGAGAGATATTCAAGATCGCTTACATCGAGACAAGAGCAAGAGCTTGAAGCGAATGCAGAGAGAGAGGCAAGGCGGAAGAACAGTCGATGAACCATTTGAAGCTTTCCCGATCGGACCTTCGTTCCAACAGCGAGAGAGTCGAGACAAAGAAAACTTCCTACCAGAGGAAGAGGAGGACCATGGAGAGGTCGAGGAAGAGGAATCGAGTCCTCCAACCCGTATATTCCAGATCATGAACAGGCAAGTCCTCTCAGATCCGGCCCAAAAGAAAGTCTACAAAGCTGGAGAAAATCCGGACTTGAGTGCTAGAGAAAGGTGATAGCCAACGCCACAGAAGAATACACAGGCTTTCTTGTAGCAGAGGAAGAAAAAGAGAAAAAGGATTTTGAAGAGAAACTCTAGAGGATACATACAAAGACATAGCTTCTCGAAAAGGTCATTCGAGAGGTATGTACATTATCACATACAGAACCCTTTTATTGCCATAACTATATGCATACCTCATATCAAACCATATGTACTAGATGCCATGGTTGATACGGTGCGAGAGATTAGTTTAATCGAGACAATATGCTCTTCCCGCCGATTGTTGGGTCAATACTCATACTAAATCAGATTTGATAAAAGGAAGTTGTCTGCAAGTATATGGCAAATATAAAGATTGATGTAGAAGGGACTTCCATGGTTATTGAATTCTACCAACATAACATGGAAAATTACATTGCCTTTTTGGATAGATTTCTTAAAGAAATGTAATACTTTTAAGTATCTCTCAAGATCATATATCATTGTTTGACCCTCTGTAAAAATATCCGGAGATATTCTGTCCAGACTATAGTCCCCTTACCTCAAAAATCAAAATCATATAAATACATGGATTCATAAATCCATATCTCAAATTGCTCGAAGCATCGAGGAGATAGTTTCAAAGATCAAACAGAATATACGTAGTGATGATCCTCATGCATATGTTCATAGAAAAAAGCATTTTTGTTCTTTAGAGCTGCAACTAGTCAAAGATCTTTGAAGGAAATGAAGTTGTGCCCAAATTCAAGGCACATCACAGAGGAATGCCTCCAAAGAGAGAAAAGAATGCCATGCGGAGATTCGAAGTTCTTGCTAAAGCGGGACTAATACAAGAATCCAGCTCTTCATGGTCATGCACAGCCTTTTATGTAAATAAAAGGAGTGAGCAAATAAGGAACAAGAAAAGGCTTGTGGTTGATTATAAACCACTCAATAAATTTATTGCTTTGAGTCCAACACCTAATACCCGCCAAGGATGATATTCTCGAGTAGAATTAAAGGATCAAGAGTTTATAGTAACTTTGATCTTAAAAGTGGTTTTTGCGAGATATTCTGAAGAATGAAGACATGTACAAGACGGCATTCATCGTGCCAGGGAGGACAATATGAATGGAAGGTGCTTCCATTTGGATTGAAGACAGCTCCATCCATCTTTCAAAAGATAATGGATAAAATATTCGGTGAGTTATCTGACTTTTTGATCATCTACATTGATGATATTCTCATCTTTTCAAAGTCTCCCAAGAACATATAACTCATCCGGAAAAATTCTATGAAGTAGTTTACAAAATGGAATCTTTCTGTCCCTAGTAAAATAGAAGTCTTCAAAGAAAAATAGATTTCCTCGGTATCAAGATCGAATCGATTAAGAACAATTTCTATGCAGAATGACATATAATAAGTAAGATCCAGAACTTTCCAAAGCAATTCTTGGATAAGCGGCCATTCAGCAACGCTTTCTTGGTTGCGTAAATTACATTCTTTGGTTTTACGAATATAGTATCGACAGTACTACTTAACAAAAGATTGAAGAAAGATCCTCCTAAATGGACTCGGAGAGATGACTCAAAGCGATGAGAGAATAAAGAAACAAGTCCAAGAGCTCCTCCAATGACATTACCAGGATCGTACGAAAAAGATCATAGAATGTGATGCAAGCGGCCACTTTTGGGAGCTATCTCACGAAAGAAAGAGGTGAAGACGGAAAAGAAAAGGTATGTAGATTTGCTTGAGTGCATTTCAAGGTTACAATTAAATTACCACTCTTCACATAAAGAACTATTGGCAAAGAAAAAAGCTATTAAAGCTTTCTATTTTTTGTTCAAAATGAGAACTTCATTCTTAGATCTGATCTTAAAGATTTCAAGAAGAGATTGAATGGTGGTGATCCTGCCAATAAGACAGCTTTTAATAGACTCCAAAGATGGGGTCTTTGGTTTGATAACTTTGAGTTTTCAGATTGAACATATTTAGGAAAAGGCTAACGCCTTAGCCGATTTTGCAAGTCGAGAACCGAACACTTCAAAGGTCATAAATGTTACATGCGAGTATTCCATGAACCTCATGGAACCATTTGTGATCACGGCATGCTTTAAGCCCAAATTGATACTGCGGTAGTAAATGATAACAGAATGTCTCAAGAAGCTCAAACGCTTCTTATATCCAGAGATCTTATTTCCACTCAAGAGTATGCAATGACCGATACACTCAATGCGAGATTCTTTGATCCGAGATATTCCCGGACATCGATGTTATCATACTCTACAGAGCCAATGATTAAATGTTGTCTCCACTTTGAAATGGAGATCACTATATTCCATGGAAGCAACCAAACCCGTACTGTTGAAGGTCTTGGCTCGAACAATTAATTCCCGGAAGGACACTCTGTGGCGATTTGAATATTCCAGATTATGGACGGAAGAACATCCACTTCATTATGACCTCTGGAATCGTAATCCTTCTGTAAGGCGGCAGAAAGTATATCTCTTCTCATTTCAAATACTTTCGCTTAAATATTTACCTACAAAATTATCGATTCTCCACTTGTTAATGTACATCCCGATGTTGCAAGAAATGTACTAATTCAGGTCTGAAGATACCTTGGTTTGTCAAGGTGCACTATTATGTCAAGATTAATCATAACAGAACATGATCGAAAGACCTAATGCAACACTTGTGGAGAAGAGTACTATTGCACCATACAATGGTGATAAGGCCGCCGCTCCTAATCAAGATTTGAGAATACTTGATCACTACTATTCCCAAGACATCACTTGCAACACGATAATGGCGGAACAACTCATATGTCAGAGTTTGGCAGAGCGTCCAAACAAGGAATCTCGAAGAGCACCGCAGCAGACATGACGACACCTCATCATCATCAGAAGAAGATGCTCAGGACCCTCCGTCCATTATGATAGTCCTTAATGCGCCTTAGTGCGCTTTCCTTTATTCTGTTTGTCCGCTTTTGCTTTTTCTTTATGGGCTATATCGACAGCTCCTCATTGTGCACTTTGTCGTTTGTCTTTGTGATAAGATTCGTTCTTATCTTTGCTTTTGGTCAGTGCGTGGTGGGCCCATGCTTCTTTTTATCCTAAACTCCCGTGAGTGGGTTATACTCACTGTCGGTTTGCTTAAAGGGAATCTAACCGGTAACCTTTGTATCCGTAAACTTAGTCTTCAAGTCATCCGGTGAAAAGCCTTGGAATGTCTATAAATTAGACCTCTTCCAACTCATTCACTACACCTGGATAGGAGCGAAGGCAGATGTGAAGATAGAAGAAGTCCAGTGGTTGTCCAGGTTTGAAGTTTGCGATAAAAAGTTTGTAAGTCGTCCAGTATGTTTGATCTTGTATATGTTATGCTTTATCTCATGTAAATGATGAACCTAAAGTTCTAGTGATCAATGAATTCTCTGTTTTGAAGATCTTGTATGAGACAGATGATATATTCGGGAATTGTCTTTTGATTAGTTATCCATGAAGTATTACCTTAATCAAGATATTGTGATCTATGATATATTCATGTCTTAAAAGCCGCAATCTATTTCAGAGTAGTTTCGATTGGTTTGAGCATGTGTTAATAAAGTTGTTTTAGAAATGGTATCGAGCTTTTTCGATTTAGTTTGTTGTTTTATAAAATTTCTATGATATATTCATGTCTTAAGAAGCCGTAATCTATTTGATAGTTTCGCTTGGTTTGAGCATGTGTTAATAAAGTTGTGATCAAGTATTCTCAAATCTTGATTATAGAATACTTCATGGATAACTATGATTGCATTACAATTCAAATATATCATCTGTCTCATACTGAGATCTTCGAAAGCAGAAATTCATTGATCACTAGAACTTTAGGTTCATCATTTACTGAGATAGCATATCATATCTGAATCAAACATCTTTGACGACTTACAAACTTTTTATGCAAACTTCAAGACCTGGACAACCACTCACGGACTTCTTCTATCTTCACATCTGCCTTCGCTCCTATCCAGGTGTAGTGAATGAGTTGGAAGAGGTCTAATTTATAGACATTCCAAGGCTTTTCACGGGATGACTTGAAGACCGGCACGGATAAAGGTTACCGGGTCCTGGTTAGATTCCCCTTTAAGCAAGAGTGAGTATAACCCACTCACGGGAGTTTAGGATAAAAAGAAGCATGGGTCCACCACGCATGACCAAAAGCAAAGATAAGAACGAATCTTATCACAAAGACAACGAAAAGTTTTACAATGCTGTCGTATAGCCCACAAAAAAAGCAAAGCAAAAGCGGACAAACAAAAAAAAGAAAGCGCACTAAGGCGCACTTGGACTATCATAATGGGCGGAGGGTCCTGGAGCATCTTCTTCGATGATGATGAGTGTCGTCATGTATGCATTTGGACAGTGCTCTTTCGAGATTCCTTGTTTGACGCGTTCAAGCCAAACTCGGACATATGAGCTGTTATTCATCATTGTCGCAGGTTGCATGTGATGTCTTGTGTCGGGAAACAGTAGTGATCAAGTATTCTCAAATCTTGATTAGGAGCGGCGGCCTTATCACCATTGTATGGTGCAATAGTACTCTTCTCCACAAGTGTTGCATTAGGTCTTTCGATCATGTTCTGTTATGATTAATCTTGACATAATAGTGCACCTTGACAAACCAAGGTATCTTTGCCTTTGAATTAGTACATTTCTTGCAACATCGGGATGTACATTAACAAGTGGAGAATCGACAATTTTGTAGGTAAATATTTAAGCGAAAGTATTTGAAATGAGAAGAGATATACTTCTGTCGCCATCTGGAAGGATTACGATTCCAGAGGTCATAATGGAGTGGATGTTCTTCAGTCCATAATCTGGAGAACTCGAATCGCCGAGAGTGTCCTTCCGGGAATTAATTGTGCAGAATCGAAGACCTTCAACGTAATGGTGCAGTGTTGGCTGTCCATGGAATATAGTGATCTCCATTGCCAATGGAGACAACATTTAATCATTGGCTCTGTAGAGTATGATCTTGCGTGTCCGGAATATCTGGATCAAAGAATCTGCATTCGATGTCGGACATTGCATACTCTTGAGTGAAATAAGATCTCTGGATATAAAGCGTTTGAGCTTCTTGAGACATTCATTATCATTTACTACTGAGTATCAATTTGGGCTTTAGCATGCTGTGATCCCAAATGGTTCCATGAGGTTCATGGAATACTTTGTAACATTTATGACCTTTGAAGTGTTAATTTTCGACTTGCAAAATCGGCTAAGGCGTTAGCCTTTCCGTAAATATGTTCAAATGCTGAAAACTCAAAGTTATCAAACCAAAGACCCCATCTTTGGAGTCTATTAAAAGCGATCTTATTTGGCGGGATCGCCTCCATTCAATCTCTTCTTGAAATCCTTGAGATCGGATCTTAGAATGAAGTTCTCATTTTGAACAAAAAATAGGAAAGCTTTAATAGCTTTCTTTCTGCTGCCAATAGTTCTTTATGTGAAGAGTGGTAATTTACTTGAACAGAAATGCACTGAAGCAAATCTACATACCTTTTCTTTTCCGTCTTCACCTCTTTCTTTCAGGGACTGACTCTCCCCAAAGCTGGTCCTTGCATCACATTTACTATGATTTTCGTACTGCAGATCCCGGTAATGTCATTGGAGGAGCTCTTGGACTTGTTTCTTTATTCTCATGTCTTTGCTTGAGTCATCTCTGAGTCAGCTAGGGAGGATCTTTCTTCAATCTTTTGTTAAGCGATTGCATCTGTCGGCTATATTCTCGTAAAAACCAAAGCAATGTAATTTACTGCAACCAAGAAAGCGTTGCAGCTTACGCTATCCAAGTAATTGCTGCAGAAAGTTTTGGATCTTACTTATTATATGTCTTTTTGCATAGAAATTGTTCCGTAACTGATCTTAATACCGAGAAATCTATTTGCTTCTTTGAAGACTTCTATTTTACTTGGGAAGAGACAAAGATTCCATTTTTGTAAACTACTTCATATAATTTTCCCGATGAGTTATATGCTCTTTGGGAGACTTAGAAAAAATTAATATATCATCAATATAGATGATCAAAAAATCTGATAACTCACCGAATATTTTATCCATTATCTTTTGAAAGATAGATGGAGTGTCTTTAATCCAAATGGAAGCACCTTCCATTCATATTGTCCTCCTGGCACTATGAATGCCGTCTTGAACATGTCTTCATTTTTCAGGAATATCTGCATAAAAACCACTTTTAAGATCAAATTTATTATAAACTCTTGATCCTTTAATTCTACTTGAGAATATCATCCTTGGCATTGGTATTGGGTGTTGGGCTGCAAAGAATAAATTTATTGAGTGGTTTATAATCAACCACCAGCCTTTTCTTGTTCATTATCTGCTCACTCCTTTTATTTACATAAAAGCATGCATGACCATGAAGAACTTGATTCTTGTATTAGTCCCGCTTTTATAACTTCGAATCTCTCATGGCATTCTTTTCTCTCTCTCTTTGGAGGCATTCCTCTATGATGTGCCTTGAATTTGGGCACTACTTCATTCCCTTCAGCATCTTTGACAAGTTGCAGATCTAGAGAACAAAAATGTTTCTTCCTATAAACATAGGCATGTGGATTGTCACTGCAAATATTCTGTTTTATCTTTGTACTAATCTCCTCAATACTAACTGAGCAATTTGCAATGGATTTATGAATCCATGTGTTGTTACTTTTGACCTTCTGAGGTAAAGGAACTATAGACTGAAATGAATATCTCCTGGGAATTTTTACAGGAGGTTGAAACAGGGATATATGATCTTGGGAGATACTAAAAGTATTACATTTCTGTAAGAAATCTACCCCAAAGCAATCATAATTTTCCATGTTATGTTGGTAGAATTCAATAACCATGGAAGTCCCTTCTATATCAATCTTGATTTTTGCCATATATTTACAGACAACTTCCCTTTTATCAAATCTGATTTTAGTATGGGTATTTACCCAACAATCAGCAGGAATAGCATATTGTCTGATTAAACTAATCTCTGCACCCGTATCAACCATGGCATCTAGTACATATGGTTTGATATGGGGTATGCATATAGTTATGGCAATAAAAGGGTTACGTATGCTGAGGATAATGTACATACCTCTCGAATGACCTTTACGAGAAGCTATGTGCTTTGGTATGTATCTTCAAGAGTTTCTTCAGAATCCTTTTTCTCTTTTTCTTCTCTCGCTAGCAGCCTTGTGTATTCTTCTGTTGCATTTGCTATCACCTTTTCTAGCAGCTCAAGCCTGGTTTTTCTCAGGGCTTTGTAGACTTCTTTGAAGCCGGATCTGTGAGAGACTGTCCTGGTTCATGATGGAATATATGGGAGGACTGATTCCTCTTCCACGACCTCTCCATGGTCCTGCTCTTCCTCTGGTAGGAAGTTGCACGTGTCGACTCTGTTGGAATGGAGGTCGATCGGGAAAGCTTCAAATGGTTCATCGATCTGTACTGTCGCTTGCTCTTGCATTACGCTTTCGCTCAAGCTTCTTGTATCGATGTAGCGATCTTGAATATCTCACGAGTTTCTTACTCGAGCCATCTTTCTTAGCCGTGTCCATGGGGACAACTATCATATTCTCGATTGGAAGCATTCCATCTCGCTTTCTCGAGTTCTCGCACTTTGGCGGCATCATAGGATGCACAAAATTTGAAACCATGTTAATGGTGAAATTGGCAAATGATGGACAGAACTATATCCACTGTCATCTGTCTTTGTCATCATCTCGATATCTCACATTAATTAGATTACTGATGCTCACCATCTAATGATACATAAGAGATATGTCGATGAAAAGCACATCATATCGAAATGAATGCATATTCTTCATCTTCATCTATACCTTTGGTGATAAGGCATTAATCTTTTGCCTTACCTTTTGCAGAATCTCTTTGAGGACACTTGTTAGCATAGTGATCCCCTTTACAAATATAGCAAGTAGGTTTGAATCTTTTATGCTTACCTAAATGCTTGTATTTTCAATTTGAATTTCTTCTTGAGTGGCGATCTTTGAACTTATTTTTGAATTTTGATCTTTTGAATTTCTTTTTCTTTTTTGCCCCGCATGATCCTCCCCCTTTGAAAAAGTGCAGCTTCTGCTGACTAGACTTCTTGCGAGAGGATGCAAATCTCTAGATCGGGACACCCAAAGGGTTCTAAGGCATCTTGCTCACGCAATGTAATCACCGAGTGCCTTCGATGCTTGAGCGCTTGCTTGCGCTCCCATTTTTCTTTGCATAATTTAGCATTTTTAAATTGATCAATGATCGATTTATATGACCAAAAGCTGAAACTCATTGGTGCGGAGTCCGTGCATCGCCTTCTTGTATTGAGTGGCAAAATATGGCGGAAATGACTCAATGTATCGGAGACGCATAGTCTCGTCATTGATATTTCCCGAATCGTAGTAGTATAGCTTCGCATGGCAGCATTGATACTCTTGACACGTGTCATGTCACATAGTCGAGCTCGAGGAACATTGCTGTGTTCATCATCTTGTCGTCATCAATGTTTCCAATGAATTCCTTGATGACGCGGCCAAAGACTGTGAAACACCTGCCTGAAATCATTTCTTTGTTAGGGATAAGATCCCACCATTCTTTTAAGATACCAACAAAACCATTAGCAATAGTGGCAGCTATATGTTTCTTGGAGATCTTCCATATGTTTCTTGTTGGGTATTACCCCATCCTATCATAGCATGTATCACATTCTTTGATCTCTCGAAGCATTTACATTCACCCTATAAAAGTTAGGTTGTAATGTTGCTGGATTTTAGTGGTTTGGTAAAACCGGAGTTGGAGATTCTCCCATTTGTTCATCAAAAGCTGAGGTTCAAACTCGGGGTTTTCTATATGTGATTCTTGTGTCCCTTGTATCTAAGCATATTTATTTGCTTATCTTTGAAGAATAATGGTTTATATTCTTCAAGTACTTTTTTATAGGACTTTGTGGGAGAGGGACTCGCTAACTCTTGAACTTCGGACCATGATGCAACCTCGATCATTGAAAATAAGGATAATGTGACTTTGAGTTTTAGAAGTAACTCTGGTATAGGAATGTCTAAAAGACATTTATCAAGAAATAATTACAGTAGCATCTACATCCTCATATTTCACTTTGTTGGTGAAAGTTCTACTTGATAATGCACGAATGATAAAGAACGAGAAAGAAGAAAAGCTTTTTTTTTTGCGGTCATAAATCTCTCACACATGATCCATCCACGGATTTTCTTTGGTGTTCGATTGCGAAAAGCTTGTGAGTCAAAAGTATGCCCCTCAATGGGGCCTACTATCAATATGGCCTCTACTAGCCATAAAACTTCTTTCCCAATCACGAGATCCACATGAGTTGGTTTCACTGATGGATCCCGGAAGCGATCTTAAGTACCAGAGAGATCTTTAGGAAAAGAATTAGAGCCATCGAAAGCTCTAAGCTATTAAATTGGACAAATAAGGCCATAAAGGTAGTCCATGAAGAGGTTGAAGCAAATTCGGAAAAATTATCCTCTTTAGAAAGAACTCTAAAAGCAATAGAGTTAAGAAAGAAAGGAGATTCAAAGAAGAAAGACTTCGATTGCTAAATGATAAGGTAGATACTATAAGCAAATCAGTCAAGAATGTAGAAGCATTGGTTGAAAACCATAAGATAATTTCTGCGAGATCTGCATGGAGGTCATATCCAAGAAAGTCACCGAATTAGTACATTTCTTGCAACATCATCGGGATGTACATTAACAAGTGGAGAATCGGACAATTTTGTAGGTAAATATTTAAGCGAAAGTATTTGAAATGAGAAGAGATATACTTCATGTCGCCTACGGAAGGATTACGATTCCGAGAGGTCATAATGGAGTGGATGTTCTTCCGTCCATAGTCTGGAATACTTGAATCGCGAGAGAGTGTCCTTCACGGGAATTAATTGTTCGAGCCGAAGACCTTGAATGTAAGTGCAGTTGCTCCATGGAATATAGTGATCTCCATTGCCAGTGGAGACAGCATTTAATCATTGGCTCCTGTAGAGTAAGTGATAATCGATGTCCAGGAATATCGGATCAAAGAATCGCATTGAGTGTCGGTCATTGCATACTCTTGAGTGGAAATAAGATCTCTGGATATAAGAAGCGTTTGAGAATACTTGATCACTACTGCTCCCGACAAGACATCACTTACTGACCCGACAATGATAGCGGAACAGCTCATATGTCCGAGTTTGGCTTGAGCGTCAAACAAGGAATCTCGAAGAGAACCGGACATACATGTGACACCTCATCATCATCCGAAGAAGATGCTCCGGGACCCTCCGTCCATTATGATAGTCCTTAGTGCGCCTTGAGTGCGCTTTCCTTTATTCTGTTTGTCCCGCTTTTGCTTTTTCTTTGTGGGCTATCGATAGGCTTTGTTGTCGTTTGTCTTTGTGATAAGATTTGTTCTTATCTTTGCTTTTGGGTCGTGGTGGACCCATGCTTCTTTTTATCCTAAACTCCCGTGAGTGGGTTATACTCACTGTCGGTTTGCTTAAAGGGAATCTAACCGGTAACCTTTGTATCCAGAACCGGTCTTCAGTCATCCGGTGAAAAGCCTTGGAATGTCTATAAATTAGACCTCTTCCAACTCATTCACTACACCTTTGGATAGGAGCGAAGGCGGATGTGAAGATAGAAGAAGTCCAGAGTGGTTGTCCAGGTTTGAAGTTTGCGATAAAAAGTTTGTAAGTCGTTCGGTATGTTATCTTTATCTCGTAAATGATGAACCTAAAGTTCTAGTGATCAATGAATTCTCTGTTTTCGAAGATCTGTATGAGGAGACAGATGATATATTCAAATTGTCTTTGTTAGTTATCCATGAAGTATTCTGTAATCAAGATATTGTGATCTATGATATATTCATGTCTTAAGAATCCGTAATCTATTTGATAGTTTCGATTGGTTTGAGCATGTGTTAATAAAGTTGTTTGAGCTTTTCGATTTCTGTTTGTTGTTGTTTTTAAAATTGGTATCAAAACAGACTCCATTTCTAAAACAACAAATGCTAAATTATGATACCATTATTTAGAAGAGGTTTAAATGCATCCATCTTATGTTGTTTAATGGACCTTAGATTCGACAATTTCAAAGATAGTCTTCAAATGCCATTATACTGAGGCAGTGCCATAACGGACCTATATCCTTTGAAGTCTACCCCAATTACCCGGTCTCATTAACAAAAGATGATTTACTCCAAGATGTGTTAAAGCTACACCTAGCCACCACCGGTCTAAAGATGAGATCGGGAGCTTGTCCACTTAGCCATCCACTATAAAATTATCTATCGGTAATTCAATACAATGTATCCCGCCGTCGAAGCGTATGCGTGTCCAGGGCGCGAGCGTGGTGACACACGTAAACCTTGAGAGTCAAAAATAGAACCAGAGCTTATATCCTGTCTTACATTAAGGTTCCAATGAATGGACCTTAGCTAAAAAAGTTTATACAGTCATCCAAGCCAAAGCTTGAGAATGCAACCTCGATCCTTTGAAAATAAGGATAATGTGACTTTGAGTTTTAGAAGTAACTGCAGTACGAGGAATGTCTAAAAGACATTTATCAAGAAATAATTACTCAGTAGCATCTACATCCTCATATTTCACTTGTTGGTGAAAGTTCTAACGATGATAATGCAGAATGATAAAGAACGAGAAAGAAGAAAAGCTTTTCTTTGCGGTCATAAATCTCTCACACATGATCCATCCACGGATTTTTTCTTTGGTGTTCGATTACGAAAAGCTTGTGAGTCAGAAGTATGCCCCTGTCAACGGGCCTACAATCAATATGGCTTCTACTAGCCATAAAACTTCTTTCCCAATCACGAGATCCACATGAGTTGGTTTCACTGATGGATCCCGGAGCGAGTCTTACGGTACCGAGAGATCTTTAGGAAAAGAATTAGAGCCATCGAGAAAGCTCTAAGCTATTAAATTGGACAAATAAGGCCATAAAGGCGAGTCCATGAAGAGGTTGAAGCAAATTCGAGAAAAATTATCCTCTTTAGAAAGAACTCTAAAAGCAATAGAGTTAAGAAAGAAGGGAGATTCAGGCGTGACTTTCATTGCTAAATGATAAGGTAGAGTACTATAAGCAAATCGAGTCGAGAATGTAGAAGCATTGGTTCAAGAAAACCATAAGATAATTTACTGCAGATCTGCTGGAGGTCATATCCCAGAGAAAGTCACTCGATTTGATACAACCACTAGTTGACCACACTACTAGTGTCAAAGATGTAATCCTTACACAAGTTGCTATACTTATCTGTCTTATTGAAGCGGAATCTCTCGATTGCGGGATGAGAATGAGAAAACTCATTCTAGGATAGATGAGATCTAGAAATGCACAGGCTCATGAGTTACCACGTATTCTTCCAGAATACAAGAAATAAGTCATAAGCTAACTCCTGAAAGGAAGGAGACTGGACTAAGGCCGCATCATGGTGCGAAGTTCAAGAGTTAGTGAGTCCCTCTCATGTCACAAAGTCCTATAAAAAGTACTTGAAGAATATAAACCATTATTCTTCAAAGATAAGAAATAAATATGCTTAGCATCTGAGGACACAAGAATCACATATAGAAAACCCCGAGTTTGAACCTCCGGTTTTGATGAACAAATGGGAGAATCTCCACTCCTGGTTTTCACCACCACTAAAATCCGGACATTCTGACCTAACTTTTATAGGGTTGAATGTAAATCATTTCGAGAGATCAAAGAATTGATTCATGCCATGATAGGATGGGGTAACACCCAACAAGAAACTTATGGCAGATCTCGAAACATAGCAGCCACTATTGCTAATGGTTTTGTGGGTGTCTTTAAAGAATGGTGGGATCTTATCCCTAACAAAGAAATGATATTGCGAGCGGGTTTCACAGGTCTTACGGCCCGTCATCAAGGAATTCATTGCGCAACATTGATGATGACAAGATGATGAACAACTGCAATGTTCCTCGAGCTCGACTATGTGACATGACACGTGTCGAGGAGTATCGGTGCTTCGCAGGAAGCTATACTACGATTCAGGGAAATATCAATGAGCGAGACTATGCGTCTTCGTTACATTGAATCTTTTCTGCCATATTTCGCCACTCGGTCAAAAAAAGGTGATGCACGGACTCCGCACCAATGAGCTCGATTTTGGTCATATAAATCGATCATTGACCGGACAAATGCTAAATTATGCAAAGACAAATGGGAGCGCAAGCAGGCGCTGCAAAGCATCGAAAGGCACTCAATACTACATTACAGCGTGAGCAATATGCCTTAGAACCCTTTGGGTGTCCCGATCTAGAGATTGCATCCTCTCGCAAGAAGTCTAGTTCAGAGACTCGCACTTTTTCAGGGGGAGGATCTGCAGGGGCAAAAAGAAGAAAAAGAAATTCAAAAGATCAAAATTCAAAAATAAGTTCAAAGATCATTGCCCGAAGAAATTCAAATTCGGAAAATACAAGCATTTAGGTAAGCAATCCAGATACAAACCTACTTGCTTATATTTGTAAAAGAGGATCACTATGCTAACAAGTGTCCTCAAAAAGATTCTCTAAAGGTAAGGCAAAGATTAATGCCTTATCACCCAAAGGTATAGTAGATGAAGAATATGCATTCATTTACGATATTGTGAGTTTTCATCGAGACATATCTTATGTATCATCGGATGGTGAGCACTTTTATGTAATCTAATTCAATGATATCGAGATGATAAAGCCTGAGATGACAGTGGATATAGCATGTTGTCCATCATTTGCCAATTTCACCATTAACATGGTTTCAAATTTTGTGCATCCTATGATGCCACCCAGTCTGAAACTCTGAGAAAGCGGATGGAATGCTTTCAATCGAGATACGATAGTTGTCCCCATGGGACACGGCTAAAGATGGCTCGAGTAAGAAACTCGAGAGATATTCAAGATCGCTACATCGAGACAATGAGCTTGAAGAGCTTGGAGCAGCAGCATGCGAGAGACAGCGGAAGAAGCGATCGATGAACCATTTGAAGCTTTCCCGATCAGACCTCCGTTCCAGCAGAGTCGAGACAAAGGCAACTTCCTACCCGAGAAGAAGAACAGGACCATGGAGAGGTCGAGGAAGAGGAATCGATCCTCCTGTATATTCCAGGTCATGAACCGGACGGTCCTCTACAGATCCGGCCTTGAAAAGAAGTCTCTGAAAGCTGGAGAAAATCCAGGACTTGAGCTGCTTAGAAGGTGATAGCCAACGCCACGAGAAGAATACACAAGGCTGCTGTAGCGAGAGGAAGAAAAAGAGAAAAAGGATTACGAAGAAACTCTAGAGGATACATACCGGCACATAGCTTCTCGAAAGGTCATTCGAAGGTATGTACATTATCCATACACAGAACCCTTTTATTGCCATAACTATATGCATACCTCATATCAAACCATATGTACTAGATGCCATGGTTGATACGGGTGCGAGAGATTAGTTTAATCGGACAATATGCTCTTCCATTGATTGTTGGGTCAATACTCATACTAAAATCAGATTTGATAAAAGGGAAGTTGTCTGCAAGTATATGGCAAATATAAAGATTGATGTAGAAGGGACTTCCATGGTTATTGAATTCTACCAACATAACATGGAAAATTACATTTGTTTGCTTGGGATAGATTTCTTAAAGAAATGTAATACTTTTAGTATCTCCCAAGATCATATATCATTGTTTGACCCTCACAGTAAAAATATCCAGGAGATATTCCTTTGATCTATAGTCCCCTTACCTCAAAAGGTCAAAACGTAACAACACATGGATTCATAAATCCATATCAAATTGCTCGATAAGCATCGAGGAGATAGTTTCAAAGATCAAGCAGAATATCCGTAGTGATGATCCTCATGCATATGTTAACAGAAAAAAGTATTTTTGTTCTTTAGAGTGCAGCTTAGTCAAAGATCTTTGAAGGAAATGAAGTCGTGCCCAAATTCAAGGCACATCACGAGGAATGCCTCCGGCGAGAGAGAAAAGAATGCCATGCGAGAGATTCGAAGTTCTAAAAGCGGGACTAATACAAGAATCTAGCTCTTCATGGTCATGCACCATTTTGCCTTTTATGTCAATAAAAGGAGTGAGCAGAATAAGGAACAAGAAAAGGCTAGTGGTTGATTATAAACCACTCAATAAATTTATTCTTTGCTGAGTCAACACCCAATACTGCCAAGGATGATATTCTCAGGTAGAATTAAAGGATCAAGAGTTTATAGTAAATTTGATCTTAAAAGTGGTTTTTAATGAGATATTCTGAAGAATGAAGACATGTACAAGGCGGCATTCATAGTGCACTGGCGGACGATCGAATGGAAGGTGCTTCCATTTGGATTGAAGACAGCTCCATCTATCTTTCAAAAGATAATGGATAAAATATTCGGTGAGTTATCAGACTTTTGATCATCTACATTGATGATATATTAATCTTTTCAAAGTCTCCCAAAGAACATATAACTCATCTGGAAAAATTCTATGAAGTAGTTTACAAAAATGGAATGTATGCATACCTAGTAAAATAGAAGTCTTGAAAGAGGAAATAGATTTCCTCGGTATCAAGATCAGTTCTGGAACAATTTCTATGCAGCAGCATATAATAAGTAAGATCCAGAACTTTCCAGAGCAATTACTGGATAAGCAGCAGTTGCAACGCTTTCTTGGTTGCGTAAATTACATTGCTTTGTTTTTACAGAATATAGCTGCTAATCATTGTGATCTTTGCTTAACAAAAGATTGAAGAAAGATCCTCCTAAATTGGACTCGGAGATGACTCAAAGCGATCTGAGAGAATAAAGAAACAAGTCTAAGAGCTCCCTCCAATGACATTACCAGGATCTCGCAATACGAAAATCATAGAATGTGATGCAAGCGGCCGATTTTGGGAGGCTGTCCCGAAAGAAAGAGGTGAAGACGGAAAAGAAAAGGTATGTAGATTTGCTTGAGTGCATTTCAAGGTTACGAAGTAAATTACCACTCTTCACATAAAGAACTATTGGTAGCGAAAAAGAAAGCTATTAAAGCTTTCCTATTTTTGTTCAAAATGAGAACTTCATTCTAAGATCTGATCTCAAGGATTTCAAGAGAGATTGAATGGAGGCGATCCTGCCAATAAGACTGCTTTTAATAGACTCCAAAGATGGGGTCTTTGGTTTGATAACTTTGAGTTTTCGGTTGAACATATTTGGAAAGGCTAACGCCTTAGCCGATTTTGCAAGTCGAGAAGCTGAACACTTGAAGGTCATAAATGTTACAGGTATTCCATGAACCTCATGGAACCATTTTGGGATCACGAGGCATGCTAAAGCCCAAATTGATACTCGGTAGTAAATGATAACAGAATGTCTCAAGAAGCTCAAACGCTTCTTATCTCTAGAGATCTTATTTCCACTCAAGAGTATGCAATGTCAAACCTTTGAATGCGATTCTTTGATCCGGATATTCCTAGACATCGATGTATCATACTCTACGAGGAGCCAATGATTAAATGTCATCTCCACTTGCAATGGAGATCACTATATTCCATGGAGCAACGGACCGTTACATTGAAGGTCTTGGCTCGAGACAATTAATTCCCGGGAAGGACACTCTCTGGCGATTCGAGTATTCCAGGACTATGGACGGAAGAACATCCACTCCATTATGACCTCACGGAATCGTAATCCTTCTACATGGCGGCAGGAAGTATATCTCTTCTCATTTCAAATACTTTACTGCTTAAATATTTACCTACAAAATTATGCGATTCTCCACTTGTTAATGTACATCCATGATGTTGCAAAAATGTACTAATTCAAAGGTCAAGATACCTTGGTTTGTCAAGGTGCACTATTATGTCGAAGATTAATCATAACGGGAACATGATCGAAAGACCTAATGCAACTTTGTGGAGAAGAGTACTATTGCACCCATCTGATGGTGATAAGGCCGCTTGCTCTCCTAATCAAGATTTGAGAATACTTGATCACTACTGTTCCCGACAAGACATCACTTGAACCCGACAATGACGGAACAGCTCATATGTCAGAGTTTGGCTTGAGCGTCAAACAAGGAATCTCGAAAGAGCACCAGGGCAGAGACATGACGACACCTCATCATCATCCAAGAAGATGCTCCAGGACCCTCCGTCCATTATGATAGTCCTTAGTGCGCCTTGAGTGCGCTTTCCTTTATTCTGTTTGTCGCTTTTGCTTTTTCTTTGTGGGCTATCGACAAGCTTTGTTGTCGTTTGTCTTTGTGATAAGATTCGTTCTTATCTTTGCTTTTGGTCGGTCGTGGTGGACCCATGCTTCTTTTTATCCTAAACTCCCGTGAGTGGGTTATACTCACTGTCGGTTGCTTAAAGGGAATCTAACCGGTAACCTTTGTATCCGTAACCGGTCTTCAAGTCATCCGGTGAAAAGCCTTGGAATGTCTATAAATTAGACCTCTTCCAACTCATTCACTACCTTGGATAGGAGCGAAGGCAGATGTGAAGATAGAAGAAGTCAGTGGTTGTCCAGTTTGAAGTTTGCAATAAAAAGTTTGTAAGTCATTCGGTATGTTATGCTATCTGTAAATGATGAACCTAAAGTTCTAGTGATTAATGAATTCTCTGTTTTCGAAGATCTGTATGAGACAGATGATATATTCAGAATTGTACTGTTAGTTATCCATGAAGTATTCTGTAATCAAGATATTGTGATCTATGATATATTCATGTCTTAAGAAGCCGTAATCTATTTCAGTAGTTTCAGTTGGTTTCAGAGCATGTGTTAATAAAGTTGTTTCAGAGCTTTTTCAGTTTCAGTTTGTTGTTTTAAAAATTGGTATCAGAGCATGACAGATATGTACAACCTCGTAATTGCAGGTACTGTAGTGATTGAAGTAAGCAAAATTCTTGTGGAAGCCTCGTCATTCTAGACCCTCTGCCATAACCATAACTTAACTTCAGGATTTTCAAATTCTTGAGAAGCCCAATTGACCTTGGAAATTCTTTGAAATTCGTGCACGCCTCAAGAACCAACTCTCTTAACTGCAAAGGAGCCTGCAGTAAATTTTAGATACAGTTAACACAGGACCATTACAACGGAAAAATCCAAGTACATATTTAATAGAAGCTAAAACAAAAAATGTTCTGCCATATTTTGGGCGTATATTAATGTCTCGATTTAAGACTTGTCCATCAGTGATAAATAATATAAATTGTAACATTTTGTTTACCAAGAAGAAAAAATAATTACAGCGACGGTCATTTTCATTCTTCAAATTGTGCAAAGAGAAGTCTAACGAAACTGATAAAAATAAAAAGGTGGTTTTTATCATCCTGGAAAAGGTACTTCTGTGCTTTAAGAACGCCGACAATGCTTTTTGAATTCTCGCTCTCACTCTTTTTGTCTAACGTTTTCGAATTTTTATAAATAAATTAAAATATTTTCCCATCTATTAAAAGATGATATACCATATACATTTTTCATTTGTTTCAATTGACGCAATTAATTTTAAAAAAATAAACGAAAATTCCAACAGGTCATAGAACACATTTTCAATTGATGTCTGTTGGAAAATTGTTGCTTTTCAAACATTTTGTGACAAATTTTAAAGATTTATTATAAAATTATAAAAAATATAAGAGAGGATATATTTTCAAAAAGTGATGACAAATAAAGTGATATGAAAAGACAATAAATTATATTATTTTCTTAAAACATATATTTTTAAAAATAAATACAGTATTTTAATCAAATAATTATAGATAAGAACCTATTTACGAGGACGAGTGTAGAGATAACCAAGGATGCCTAGAAAATTCTATAAAAATTAGCTTACCAATATAGTGATCAATCAAAGTGGTTAAGTTGTAGGATCTAAAGAGACAAGTTGAGTCAATAAGATGGGTACTTTTGGGAGAAATGTTGGACAACTGGGTTCTCATGAAAAAAACGTTAAGAAATTTGACACCAAGGTGGAAACATGTTGCCATCATCATTGAAGAAAGAAAAGATTTGACTACTCTTGAGTTTGATCATGTATTTCAAGATCTTTTATGTTTTATGAAGAAAGACTTCTTCTTGTTGCAGGCCGGTAGCAAAGGCAATTACGAACTAAACTATGGAGGGGGCTAAGGAATATTGGAATCAAGCGATGAGAAAATTTTACCTCAAAATTAACGATACAAAGAATGAATGTGCCAACACTAGCTCAAAAGAAACCAAAGACAAGACATGACAAAATCAAAATTATTCAAGAGGAGACAAAGGAAGAATACGTAGTTCGGATACGAGAGGAAGGTGAAAATGTGATAAGAGAAATATTCAATGAGGTTTAATCTGCCAAAGGTATGTTCATTAAATGAAACATAATGCCTCCTTAAAGCGAGCAACGAAGGAAGAAATGCTAATTATGAGGTAACAAGGATGAGAAGGAATATCCAAGTAGTTTGTTCTTATCATTTGCTAAAATTAAAAATAGTCATAAAGAGGTTTGGTAACTATATTTGGTGGGTGTTGTCCCATATGTGGAACAAGGCAAGGCTCAATTAGATTCAATCTTTCAAATCTCCCTAAATCTTTCCAATTACAACTATCTCATAGATTATTTCAACTAACTCCTATTCTAATGAACTATTCGTGACACACGCACACACGCACGCACGCACGCACGCACACACACACACACACACGCGCGGCGCCACGCGCGCTGCACACCACGCATGTGCACACGCACACATGCGTCACTCGCACATGCGCACACACACCCACACACACACACACACCGAGTACACGACAATTAGGAAGACGATGACATAGGTTGTTCATTTGTTGTAGCTTCAAAGTTGCATTTCTCCCATGTTTACATAAATCTAGCCCAAAAGTTGGGAGTGATCAAACTATGTCGATAAAAGGATCCATGTTCTTGAGGTTTTGGAGAATTCTAAACTCATTGTAGGGTTTATGCCAAATGAGAGCTAGGGAGATGAAGTCACCTCACTAAGAGTGAAGATCTAGATTGGAGGGACAAGTAAGAAGTATATATGATAGTGTTATGGTGGATCTATGAGCCAAGATATGTGGAAAGAAGATTATTTTGGATCGAGGTCATCGGATAATATTGTGAGGGTCAAGCTAAGAAAAGTAGATCAAGAGTTGTGTGAGCTCAACAAGGAAATAGAGGTGTGTGATCTAGAGTGGAATCACTGAGTTCAATATCTCAAAAGGACTTACCAAGACTGGGGTCCAATTGTTGGAATGAAGAAATGGCTAAGTATTAGCCATGCACGAGAGGTTACATATCTCATGCGGGAGGGTGTGCACGAGATAGTAAAGAGATATGTAGTTGAAATATGAAGGAACACGCGAGAAATATGCGTGCGAAAAAATTCAATACAAGACAAGGCACGAGATGCATGTGTGCATGGACAAGAAGTGAATTCGGGTCAATGCGTAAAGATGTGTGCAACACACAAGAGATTAGGTGCATAAAAGGGTCATGCATACACACAGTGTTCCAGGACTTAGGCATTTTCCAAGCCGAGGGGATAAAAATAGGAAAAAGTAGATGGAGTGGCATGTAAGGAATGTACATAAATAGGAAAAGCACATGCAAGACAAGATGCGGACGACACATGAAGATAAGCTACTTATAATATTAAAGCATGAGGAAGCCGACATAAATTTCATGGAACTAAAGTAAAACAAAGTTGTAAAGGCATGCATCTTATATTTAGGATGCCTATTATTAGGAATAACACATGAAAGAGGTGAAGGGAAATTCCCCACCATGTATAAATAGGTGTTGTGTCTCCTTGTAAAGGAAGACAAGATATATTTCGGTTGTATATGTGAGTAAGAGTTTATAAGTTAATTTTGTACTGTGCATGGTTATGCACATGGATGTAAGCAACACATGGGTGTCAAAAATAGGTTTATGTAATGAAATATGTTTGCAATGGACAATAATGTATGGATTTCCAAGGTTATTATATCCGAATATGTTGTAATAGGGATTCAAATATTAAAAATAATTTTCCATGTGGATTGACTTCCTTATTATATGTGTTGTCATTACTATTATGTTGTATCTTCATTCATGTGTGTGAATGGTTATCATGATTATGTATGCTTTAACCACATCTTGATAAGTAAACAAAGGGGGACATGGTGGTTATGTGCGCTTTGGGTGATTATTCAAACCTTGGTCTAGATGAAGTGCCAAAGTGAGCCGATTAAGCATTGGTAAATAAAAAGACTACATTTTGGTTTTGTTTCCAAGACCTCTTTTTGATATTCTCATCAAGATGTTTTTACATGCCATTCGAGTTGTGTTTTTAAAATATTTATCGTTAGGTACATGATGGCCAAGACAAATTTGCACAGGTATAATATTGGTAAAGGTTTTGATCCATAGAAATGGGTGGAGGACAACTTGTATGATTTTCTATATGAGACATTTTCATTTTTTTCCCAAGAGTGATATATGATTGGTTAATAGCATACATGCCGAATTAGGGACAACGTTTGGGAAAGAAACAAGTGTGGAATCAAGATAAGTATCGAGGCACTTATCGGATCTGGATGAACCGTGGATGCGGGCTATAGATTGTTGGTGGGAAGGAAAATTTTGTAGTTATACTTGGACTACAAAGTGTCAACGTACTTGTGCCTTTGAGGAAGTAAAATTTCAGTTCATTCAAAATCCCAGAGGATTGTATCTACGCATGCCACCTTTAGCAACAAAGATATTGATGATTAAACTAGGAATGGAGAACATATCCATGAGTAGCTAAACATTGTCATGCATAGGGGAAAGGAGCGGGTTTGGGGTATGACAGGCTACACAAGTATAATGATGCAAAATCAAGGGTAGTCAAAGGAGTCACGAGATTGAGAGGATTGATGAAAAATGATATTATAAGGACCTGCGAAAGGAGATGGACCACGGGATAATGTCCTCCAAATATTGGGAAAGTGTACTAGAAGAACCCCTTCGGCATCGGATGAAAGTGAGTCTGAGTAATATATGACAATAGTTGGCGTGCATCGGCCCCTCCCCGAACCCCTGGCCCTTGCGCATGGTACTTAGAATCTAGAAGTTCATATTGAAGATCATCATCATCCAAGGTGAAGAAGAAGTTGCAGAAATAATGAAATCTAAGCTAATGGAGGTGATGCACCGAGGAATGATGAACTCCCACTCTGTTGTTAAACACAGACCATAAAATAATGCAACTCACATGCACAAATAACCAGTTTTGTAATGGAAAGATCAGAAAGAATGAAATGGAAGTAAGAAAGGGGTGGAAATCACCCACAGGCTTATTTTATTACTCCACAGAGTTGATACAAAGCATTACAATGGCCAAAAGGCATAAATTTGCATTTACAGATTTATGGAAGGTTTGAAAACTCCACAAACTTCATTGTAGAACAGAGAGAAAGGGAGATATAGAGAAAAAATGTCTAACCATTACAAAGAATGAATCCTTTCCATTTATAATTGAAGCAAGAGAGAGAAAATAGAAGGGGAAGAAAATCTGATCTTTTCCTCAACCACCAGCCATTAATCTCTTTCAAATCGGCTACAAAATCATTAAATTGATTTTTATTTTTCACTGCGTCTTTGGAGAAGAAAAATGGAAAATGGAATAAAAATGATGTCTTCGAAGCAATCTGATCTTGCATTTAAGGCATGAGAAGACATTCTAGGGTTTTCCCCATCAAATCGAGCTGATTCTCCATCCTTGGCATGTTGGAGAAGACAACCATGGCGGCTCGAGAAAAAAAAATGACTTGTTCAAAGCAATCTGATACGCATTGAAGGTGTGAAAGATGTTTTTCACATTTCTCCATTGAAATCCATAAAAAATGATGTTTTTATGCCTTTAATGCATAGAGGGATCGAGATCTTTCCAAAAATATGATTTCACCCAAATCTGATCTTGGAATCGAAAGATATACCCTCTGTAATTTTTTGGGTGAAACAGGGCAAAATTTAGGTCAAAAATCGGGTCAACGAGCCAAAATCTGACATTTTCCCCTTTTTTGCAAATTTGGAAAATTTTCCCAAAATTCCCCATGCCCCTTATGCCACTTCCCCTTTTAGCCTGATGAAATTTTCCCAAGGCATCTTCCCCACCGCTTGTGGACATTTCGATCTCTTGCCTTTTGGTCCAAAATGACATTTTCTCCCGATGCCTCGGTCTATCCTGAGTGAGACAATGAGTGGCCAAGTTTGTTGGTTTTTTTTCCTTTGAGAAATTTTGGCAAAAAAGCCAAAAACTTAAAAATCCTTCACGCCACTAATGTTGACATGTGGCGCATTCTATTGGTTACGCCTTAAATTTTTCAGCTTTTCTTTTCGGGCCTTTTGACCTTAGTTTTTTAAAAATGGTAAAAAAATCTAAAATTCTCCGAGTGGGCCCCTTGGCTCTCCTCGATGAGTGGACACGTGGCACCTTCCTGATTCGTTGATGGGATTCACACCCTTTTTGAAATTTTTTTTTCCAAAAAGAGGTGAAATTCCTAAAGTTTCTTCCCTACGACACCAACTTCACTTCATGACATGTCACTCTCGATTGTGAGCGGAACCTTGACCATTTTCCTTCCTTTCCTTTGTCGGATCAGGGCTAAGTGGCGATTTTTGACTTTAACTTTTTTCCCCAAAAAAGTGCTAACTTTTAAAAACTTTTCTCCAGGCCCTGTGAGTGCATTTCATTCCTTCTTCTTGGCCTGTGGTAAAAATTTGACTTTGAGCATTTTGAAAAAATGCTTAAATGTTTGAAAATTTCCCATCACTCCACCGTCCGGTCTCTAGGGCTACCACGTGGCGCTTCTTGATTGGTGGGGCACAAATTTTTCTTTTGCGGGCCGTGGGCAAAAATGAACTTGAGTTTTTAACCAAAAAATGGCTAAGTTCTGAATTTGGCCGTGCATCCACACCAATCCACCAAATTTCCTTGGCAAAAATTCTCCCTTAGGCCCGTCTGGCCCATTTTGGGAAAATTTCCCTGTAAACTCCATCGAGCCATAACTCAAAAAATACAAGGAGTTAGGAGGACTTCTTTACCTTTTTGGAAAGGGGAAGAAATTTCCCATCTGATGAAGCAATACCTAAAAATTTTTGAGTTGCTATAAATCCATGAAATTTGAGATGAAGCACAAGGAAGGAGGAAAAGAAGGTAAGTTATCAAAAAATAAGCATGAGCTTATTTTTTATAACAATTTTGGTGACTCAGAGGGGTCATCTGCCTGCTAGATGAAGTGATCAGCTTCCTTGAAGTATCCATTGGGCATGGAGTCATGATTATATCCTACAACTGATCTTGAACTTGAAAAACTGCCCCTTAGCCACTTGGAAACCCACTGAAAATGACACTGATTCTGACCAAATGCCAAGGAAAAACACTGCAAGAGGCAACACAGCTCCACAAAACACTATGTAAAAATTATAAATCATACATGTTTCCAAAATGAACATGCAGAGATGTGCAAAGCACTTAGGAAGAAAACAACCTAAACTACAACAAAACAATGTGCACAAGCACTTAGGGAAATTGAAAATCTAAACTAGTATGTACAAGGGTGAAACCTTTCCTTTTCAGCAAATGTTTGAGGTAGATCCCATTCACTGGAATATGAAGTTCTTCACCTTCCAATGTAGAAAATTGGAAGGCATTGCTACTTTTGCAACTTGTGACCATGTAAGGGCCACTCCAAATGGAATCAAATTTTGAATGCCTTCCTAGTTTTCTCGGTCTGCATCCCATTTCAACACTAAATCTCCAACTTGGAAGGTCCTTGCTCTTGCCCTTTTGTCAAAATTTTTTGACTAAGGCTTGGTCCTTTTCTATTGCTTGAGTTGCATGCTCTCTTACTTCTTCCAACTCCATCAACTTGGCATATCTAACCTCCATTGGCTCAAACTCTAACAATTCTAGTTGCTTCATGAGTTCCAATGTTGGCAACTCAAGTGATATAGGCAAGACTGCCTCTTTCCCATAAACAAGTTTGAATGGAGAGTTACTTGTGGATCTCTTGGGAGTTATCCTATCATCCCATAGAGCTGATTTGAGCTTAGTATGCCAAGTTCTCTGATTT
The DNA here is from genome assembly GCA_018340775.1 of Taxus wallichiana var. yunnanensis. Lineage (NCBI taxonomy): Eukaryota > Viridiplantae > Streptophyta > Pinopsida > Cupressales > Taxaceae > Taxus > Taxus wallichiana. The sequence continues at coordinate 370,088,928 of CM031241.1, forward strand.
TCATCAAGAGTCCTTCTAATAATCCTTAGTAAATTCTTGTTTGTGGACTCATCTTGGCCATTACCTTGAGGGTAATAGTTTGATGAAGTGCTCAAATATATTCCATTCTTAACAGCCCATTCAGTGATCTTAGAACCTATGAATGCCAATGCATTGTCTGATATGATGGTGGATGGTATACCAAACCTGGTTATTAACCCTTCATAGAAATCTAGAATGTTAGATTCATTGGCTTCTTTGAGTGCTACTGCCTCAATCCACTTAGTGAAGTAATTTGTTGCTTTGTTAGAATCCATTTGTGCCCTTGGCTTGAGTTTGGATTGATGACTCCAATGAAGTCCAATCCCCATTGCATAAATGGTGGTAAAACTGAAATGGATTCAATGGAAGGGCTGCTAACCTCTCTTTACCAGTGAAGAATGCACATTTTTTGCACTTCTTTATCCATGCATAGCAGTCACTGAATACTTTGGGCCAATAATAACCCACCCTCATGATCTTGAGAGTTGTTACACGTGGGCAAAATGACCTCAGCTTGCTCCATCATGGAATTCTTGTAACACTTTCTCAATTTGATATGTCCCAATGCATCTCAACAAAACACCATTGATATATTTTCTAAACAGAACGCCATTAATAAGCACAAAAGGAATGGCCTGCAATCTAAAATACCTCCTCTTTACCTTGCTCATTTCTAGAGGGAAAAGGCTAGTCTGCAGGAAATGTATTATGCTCTGAGTCCAGCAAGGAGTGGGTATATCAATATTTTCTTCTTGACCATTCTGCAAAATTAAAATGGCTTCTTCTTGGTTGTCCTGCAGCACCAAAACAACATCCTTTCCTTTTCTTGCTTCAATTGGTTGGCTCAAGGCTAATTGCTCACACAATCCTCTTCCACGGACTAGCTTGGTGACCTTGATCTCAATGTCATACTCCATGACATGAGTGATCCACCCAACACATTTTTCATTCAAATCCTTGTTAAGAAGGAAGTCTTTAATTCACGTGGGATACCAACAAATGGATCTTATTATTTGAAACTAAGTTCTTAAACTTCTTCAAGCTTATAATTACTCACTAGAATGTGTTTTCAATGTAAGAATACCTCGTTTCATAATCTTCCAGGATTTGGCTGAAGAAGGCAACTGGTTGCTCTATTTTTCTTTGTTCTGTTGCACCAAAATTGTAGAGATCATGTCACTTCCAAAAAATGCATAAAGCACACAAAGTCTTTGGAGAAATATGGGTTTATGAGAGTTGGAGCTCGTGAAATAACTTCTTTGATCACCTCAAAACTTGCCTTGCCTTCATCTATCCACTTGAACGCCACACTCTTCTTCAACATCAACGTTATTGGCTTGACAAGAGCAACAAAGTCTGGAACAAACCTTCTGACAAAATTGATTCTTCCTAAGAAGCTTTGAAGAGATTTCTTATGGCTTGGAAATGGAAATGCTCTGATTGCTTCAACTCTCTCTGGGTCAATTGCCAACCCTTCCTTGGAAACAATGTGGCCTAGAAGTTTTCCTTCATGGGCCATGAATATACATTTTTTAGGGATTTAGGGATATCCCAAATCTTCTACACCTCTGAAAGACTTGTCTCAAATGAAATAGATGGTCTGCTACATTTTTAGAAAACATAGTGATATCATCAAGGTAAATCAGAACTATTTTATTGATCAATCCCTTGAATGCCATATCCATTTCCCTTTGGAAAGTGGCTCCAGCGTTATTAGATAATCCAAATGGCATTTTCTTGTATGCATAGGTTCCCCATTTGGTGGTGAAGGCTATTTTGAACTAATCATCTTCCTTCACCATGATCTGATTGTACCCTGAATAACCATCCAACAATGAAAACCTCTCGAGCCAACAACAACTTGCAAAATCTGCTCCATAGATGGAAGTGGGTAGTGGTCTTTGAGGATGCTCTGTTCAAATCTCTAAAGTCTACACACATCCTAATTTCCCCACTCTTCTTTCTAATTGGAACCAAGTTGGAAACCCAGCTTGAATACTTGATGGGAATATGATACTTGCCTCTATTAACTTGTTCAATTCCTTCTTCATTAGAGGCTCAATGTGTGGGTTGACTGGCCTTTGCTTTTTCCTGATGGGCTTAGCATCTGGATCTAGTTCAATTGTGTGTTGTGCTAGCTTGGGATTGAAACCTCTCAAGTCTTCATAGCTCTAAGAAAATACATCTGGGAACTCTTGGAAAAGTTGAGTGAACTCATACCTTTCTTGCTCGGTTGCCACTTTTCCAATTTGAAGTGTTTTGTTCTCTCCCACGGGGATAGGCTCTAAATCTTCTCCTTTGACTTGGATGTTAGCTTTCTCCTTTCTAAGCTGATCATTAGGATTGAAAATAGACTCTAAAGTCACAAGTCCCTTTGGTAGTTTGTTTTTTTTAGTTGCACCACTTGATCACCATACTATTGTTCTAACTTTTCTTGATTCTTGGCTGAGAACTCAGCCTCTTCTTGCAAGAAATTGATGATTTTTTGGTCACTTTCAAACACTTTCCAACTTGTATTATTTTCAGCACTGATGGCCTCACAATCACATGGATGTTTGGTTGTGTTTTGTCTCTTTTAATGTTGTCCACCACATCAAACTTTGCTCCAACTACTGCAAGCCTATCAACAGCTCCATTCTTCTTCCTAGGGATGGAGTTGATGTTGAAAGCATCGAAATCCTCCATTAGATCCCAAACTCTATTCTTATAACTCTTGAGTAGATCATTCTTTGTAGCATGTTTCCCTTTAACTTGATTTACTATCAACTCACTATCACCAAAGACCTGCAGATTTCTAATGCTTCTCTTCCTTTGCCCAATATGGTTAATGATCAAGGCCTCATAGTCACCAGTGTTGTTAGAGCATGCAAACTAAAATATGAAAGATGAATAGTACTTAATGCCTTGAGGTGAAACCAACATTGCACCACCTCCAACACCTTTTCTGCTTCTTGATCCATCAAAGAAAAGTTTCCATACCTCATTATCATCTTTTGTTTTGACTTGGTGATGCTAGGAAGAGGATGATTCTCTTCATTTAAGCAATAAACACCTAGCTCAAATTCTTCTATCTCCTTGTAGGGATCAAAATCATGCACCTTGTTTTCCCACTCATCAAGAGTCAAATCTGGAATGCCTCCAACCTTGGTGTCAGCTTCATGTGTGCTTGGATAGTCTTCTTGGTCAAAAGTTGAACAATTTGCATTGATTGGGCTTGGAGTGTGAGGTTCAATATGGAAATTGCAATAGGCTCAGATCTGATTGTTGCTTTGGCTCCATACCTTGTTCTAAATAGCATATGTGACCAATCAAGAAGATAGGTAGCCTCCAATTCTAGTTGTGAAATCCCTTGACAAACATATGGCAAAGAGTGGTGGAAGATCAATCATAGACACATCTTGTAAAACTATTACATTTGGGCATGCATGCAAGGTAAGGCTTAGTTCCTTGATGATTCCAATAGTTGATATTATTGTCCCATCTAATTGCACTACTCCTTTGAGGACTGGCTCATATTTTATGCCCAATTGATCAGCTATCTGCTTTGGCATCACTGAACTACTTGCCCCTGAATCTATCATGCAATTGTGCACCAAATGTTTCCCAACAATCAATGACACATAGAAGGGTGGGGGCTTCAAATTCTTACCTTGCTTCCCTCCATGGTTTCCTTTAGGCTGAGTTGCATTGGTGAGTACCTTCTCTTGCACATGAGGTGGCTGATTTGAGGTTGACCAATTCTTCATGGCAGCTTGCAAGAGATCCCTTTGTCCTGGAATGGAAAGTGATTCCCACATAGATATGTTCACATTGGTCTTCTTCATTTGTTCAATGATATTAAATGGGGATGAACCATCTCTTTGCTGCCCTTTGGCCTACACATTCTTTTCTTGCACATGAGCTACAACAGTTGGTATTTGAGCTGGTCTAGAAGTTGGCTTGGGCTGCCCTTGCACATTTGGAGCTGCATTTTGCTTGCCAACACCTTGTGGAGTGATGGAAGGTTGTGAATCACTTGAGCTTGGTGATTGTTCCTCTCCAATGTTCCTCTTCTTGGACCTTGTATTATCTACTACATTTTGAGGAGGTATTTGATTCATCCCATAGAAATCTTCAGCCTACCAATTCACAAGTGTGGTCTCACTTGGAGCTGCCCCTTGTTGAGATGTTCCTTGTTGCTGATCTGTTTCTTGACTTGCTTCACTCTCTACACCAGTTGTTTGTCACCATCAAAGCTTGGTTCAAAGCACCATTGAAGCACATAGATTGGTTGTGAGGTTCATTGCATGGGAAACACCAATCATATTCTTGAGCCATATTATTTTGTACTGGCACTAGGGCTCTTGATGTAGATGCAACATTAGGATTATAGGGCTGGAAAGGTCTATTGGTAGGAGGCCTAACTTGATTCTGATTTGTAGCTGGGTTGGGTGGCCTATTAGGCTAAAATGGTGGTCTATTGGGTTGAGCTTGAGGCTGATAAGAAGGCCTAAAACTTTGGGCTTGCTGCCTCTTAAGTGTAACCAACTCATTACCCAAATTTTGCAATTGTTTCATGACCTCTTGCAGCTCATTTGAGGCACTAGAAGATGAAGTAGAGGTTTCATTTGAACTCTGATTTCTGGGAGTGGGAATGGGAGCTAATGTAGGTGCTTGGCTAGTACTTGGGCTTCCTAATTCTAGATATAGAGGCATGGGTGGTCTAGGTGCAAGTTTACTAGCCTGTATTAAACAATTCTCAGCCCTAATGGAGATACTATAGGCTGTAGGAAAGGTTACACCTCCCATGGATTGAATCAACATTGCAATATCAAAATTTAAAGCTTTGAGAAAGTAAAGGAAAGCACCTTCTGCTGTTGGTCTCACGGCCAATGGGATTCTATCCCAAGTTCTTTGAAATCTGAAGTTGAAGTCAATTAGCTACTCATTAGGAGCCCTCTTGATAGTTTTCAATTGCTCAATAGGGACAAGTTATCCCCTTTTCTCCAAATTGGTCATGGAGGGTTGTGCATAGATTGTCCCAACTTGTGATAGAGCCTGCTCTCAGACTTCTGAACCATTGCAAGGCTTTTCCTTTGAAGGAGGATGCCAACAACTTGATAGTAATATCCATTTCAGCAATCTCATGAATTATACAGACATTTGCAATGTCTTGGACATGGTCACCGGAGTGGTCTAATTTTCTCTAGTAAAAATGGAATGCTCTTTAATGTTGCAACTTGGAACTAGATTTTGTGCATTGAGACTAAGTGGGCTACTGCCAGTAAAGTTGACATAAGGATTTGGTTGTGCCATTCTGATTGGCTTGAGAACTCTTGTTGATTGGATGAAAGGTCTACCAGGTGGAGGAGTTGATAGAGTTCTGTTTGGTGGAGATGGAGATCTTTGAATCCTTCTTCCTCTCTCTCTTCTTTCTAGGGGACAAGTGGAGATAGAAAAACAATCCTTCTTCTCTTGTTCTTGACCTTGTTTGGATTCTTCTCATGAATCTTCAAGCTTGAATTGCTAAAACCAGTTGATCTTATCCTTTTGGAGTCGCCAGATGTGTAAATCAAGGCTCTTTTAAGAAAGAAACTTGCAACAAATACACATCAACTTTGTTGCAATGAAGATGAAGACCTCTAAGGTCCCACTGTGATGCCAAAACTGTTAGTGCAAAATCACAACACCCCTAGATGTTTCTTAGATTTCTAGTTTGATAATGGGCATCCAGTGTGATTGCACAACATTAAATTTTTTCCCCAAGTGTGGGACTTGCAAAAATGGGAAAAAACTCTCAGATTAAAGGTTGGTTCCTATTCCTCTATTCAGGTGCATGCATTCATTTTGTAGAGGATCTATTCTAAGTCCTACTCTAAATCTTTCCAAGGGACCAAGGTGAAGAAGAAGTTTTGCAAAAAATAATGAAATCTAAGCTAATGGAGGTGATGCACCAAGGAATGATGAACTCCCACTCTTTGTTTAAACACACCCATAGAAATAATGCAACTCACATGCACAAATAACCATTTTGTAAATGAAAAGATCATAATGAATATAATGGAAGTAAGAAAGGGGCTGAAATCACCCACATGCTTATTTTATTGCTCCACAGAGTTGATACAAAGCATTACAATGGCCAAAAGGCATAAATTTCATTTATAGATCTTATGGAAGGTTTGAAAACTCCACAAACTCACTGCGAAACAAAGAGAAAAGGGGATATATAGAAAAAATTCCAATCATTACAAATATTGAATCCTTTCCATTTATAGCTGAAGCAAGAGAGAAAAAAAGAAGGGGAAGAAAATCTGATCCTTTCCTCAACCACCAACCATTAATCTCTTTCAAATCGGCCTGTAAAATCATTAAATTGATTTTTCTTTTTTTACTTACGTCTTTGGAGAAGCAAAAATGGAAAATGGAATAAAAATGTTGTCTTTGAAGCAATCTGATCTTGCATTCAAGGTGTGAGAAGACATTCTAGGGTTTTTCCCCCATCAAATCGAGTTGATTCTCCATCCTTGGCGTGTTGGAGAAGAAAAACAATGGTGGATCGAGCAAAAAAATGACTTGTTCAAAGCAATTTGATATGCATTGAAGGCGTGAAAGATGTTTTCACATTTTCTCCATCAAAATCCAAAAAAAATGATGTTTTATGCCTTCAATGCATAGAGGGGATCAAGATCTTTCCAAAAAAATCTGATTTTGTCCAAATCTGATCTTGGAATCGAAAGATATGCCCTCTGTAATTTTTGGGCAAAACAGGGCAAAATTAGGTCAAAAATCAGGTCGGTGGGCCAAAATCTGACATTTTCCCCCTTTTTGCAAATTTGGAAAATTTCCCAAAATTCTCCCGATGCCCTAGTCTCCGTGTCATGCTTTGATGAGTGGAAACGTCGCATATTTTGATTAGGTGGACAGGTTTGCATTTGACCATTTTTGCTTTGAGAAATTTTGGTTAAAAAGAAAAAAACTTAAAAATCCTTCCTCTACCCGCCACTCTGCCTGGCACCTTTTGATACGTGGTGTCTTCCCTTGAGAATTTTTTCGATTAAAAATCCTTTTGTGGGCCTTAAACTTTTCCTTTTCCTTGCGAGTGGAATTCCACTAAAATTTGACCTTATATTTTTTCCAAAAATGGCTAAGTGCCAAAAACTTCTTCCGGCCCACTTGTGCATTGCTCCTCGGCCCGTGTCACCTTATTGATGCGGGATACGGTGAATTCACACCCTTAAATTTTTGGACAAAGAGAGGGAAAAATTCCTAACTTTCTTCCGTGCCTCAACTTCTGCTGATGACATGTCACTATTTGATTGGAGCGGAACCTTGACCACTTTCCTTTGTCGGATCCGCGGGCCAATTTTTGACTTTAACGTTTTGCCCAAAAAAGCTAAGTGCTAAAATTTTCTCCCTGGCCCCGCGAGTGCGCTTCATTCCTTCTTCGGGCTTGTGGGCTAAAATTTGACTTTGAGAATTTTGACAAAAATGCCTAAGTGCTAAAAGTTTCCCATCACTCTGTCGGTCCGCTTAGGCCTGCCACGTGCACTTCCTGATTGGCTGGGGGCGTAAAGTTTTTTTCACGGGCCCACGGGCCAATAAATGGACTTGATTTTTAACACGAAAAGGAGAAGTGCCAAATTTTCCTTCGCATCCCCGCCAATCCGCCAAATTTCCTTGGCAAAAAATTCTCCTAGGCATGCTTAAGACCCATTTTGGGAAAATTTTGCCCGAAACTCCGTCGTGCCATAACTCAAAAAATAAAAGGAGTTAGGATGACTTCTTTACCTTTTTGGAAAGGGGAAGAGATTTCCCATGTGATGAAGCAATACCCAAAAAATTTTGTTTGCCAAAAATCCATGAAATTCAAGATGAAGCACAAGGAAGGAGAAAAAGAAGGTAAGTTATCAAAAAATAAGCATGAGCTTATTTTTTTATAAAAGTAATACGATAGGCACAACAATAGGGAAGAATATTAGCATGTTACCCGTTGGAAGTAATTAAGGAGGAATAACATGTCAAACAATCATTGCGTGTAATTCAAGACTACCATAGGGACACAAGGAATTACCTCTACTAGTCCACAAGTTCACGGTGGGAGGTGCAGCAGTACAAGTCCTCTACCACATGGAAGAAATTCCAATGGAGGATTAGGCTCAAGATCTAGCACCACCCCAAGACAAGGACCATAACAACCTTCACAACAACCTTAGAAACAACAACAATAAATCCCTCATATCTTCTTTGAGATGTCCCTTCATTTTCCAAAGCATCGAGGTGTGGAAATACAACAAAGCATGTGCAAAAATGTGAGCTCTTTTAGAGAGCCAGGGAATAATAGCCTCAAACAAGAAGGATATTCAATTTTATACCACACTTAAGGGTTACGCGCATAGTTGGTATAAAAGTATGATCCACATCAGACAATGGCAAATTATGATGCATTTCTCGTTGCTTTCTTGGATGATTCTCGCATACCCGAATTTGAGCAATAGAGCATTAATGTGCTAAAGGATATCAAGCGAGGATTATCCCGAGAGACTTAAGAGTATGATGTGTATTTCAAAACCTTGTTAACCAATATTTCGATGAAATCCATCGAGATCCAACATGCACAATGGTTTGTAGGTGGCTTGTTGACACCTTTTTGAAGGGTGTTATAACACAAAAAATTTACCGACCCGTGTGAATCCTTAGAAGTAACATTACGTGTAGAAGCGATTATGAGTGTAGCTATTGTGGTAAGACCATTCCTTGAAGCCCAAATTGTAGAGATGACGACTTAACTTGAGATTTTATCTGCTGATTCAAAGACACAAGACGTGCGGTGTACTTTGGTGCACCTTGATTGTGAAGTAGAGGGGGATTCTAAGGATAGTTGTCCACGTTGGAATGTGTGTGCCCTCTTACGATAGCGTGTGAAATTTTTCACTAGAACCATGATGTCTACAATTTTCCACTTTTGCAATGCACTACACTAAAGAATGTTTCTTTGTATTGCAAACGTTTTCACATATACTTATGACACAAACCAACTATTGTCTCATTGATCATATTTGTGAGGCCTATGAAATAGGATTGCACCAAACTAGTGTGGAGAGTAGCTCATATCAGCAAGGGGGTAAAAAAATGAGGGAACAATAATGAGGGGCACAACAATGAGGGGGCACAACAATATAAATAGAGGTTTTTGAGTTAGATATCAAGATAAAGGATTTGGTGGCGGAGAGGAAGGTTCACTAGGGGGACATGTTATACTATTGAATCACCTAATCACTATCAAAGCACAAGTTCCCAAAGAATCGGGTTTGCGCATATTACATGGAAATGCACATAATGTTGAGGACTTCCCAAATTTTAATTCTGCGTATGTGCAAGAACAAGTAGAAGGACAAGGGGATATCCATGATTCAGGTTGAGCACATGAAACAAGGGCAAGTGGACACCTAAGAAAGTAGTTGTAGTAGAAAAACAACCATTATTGGTCATTACGCATGCGAGGTTGCTCACTCGCGAGAAAGGAAAGTTAAATCCACTCATGAGGAAGGAGAAGGAGGTGTCTCAAAAGCCATAGGAGTCATTAGGGAGCTCCAAGGAGGGATACAATACCTAAAAGAGGAAGCATGGAATAGGGAACGAGCAAAGAGTGTTGAATTACCTCGAAGGATGTTGATGATATTCGAGAAGTGTGTAAGATACTTAGATAAGAAAACATCATACCTTTGTTGGGAGAGTGGTTACAAAGAAAAACATTTGCACAAATAAAGGTAGCGTTAGATACTTCATGCCCGATGTACCACCCTAATAAAATGAGTATGATAAAGAAATCATGTTGGATATAATAATTGATGGTTAGATGTTATGCCCTTAATCCTATATCTTACATTAGATGTGTATGGTCGACTTGTGGCTATCATAACTTCTTATCATGTTGTATCTCTTTCATATATGTTATATTATCATTAGTGGGTCAGCCTTGGTGATGGCCATAACATAGGAATAGTATATATAGGAGTTAGTAGGTAGTAGTTGATCATCATTGAGCATTTGAGTCTTATTGTATGGTTGGAGGTTGCCCCCTCGAAATGGCTAAGATAATATACTTGTCTATTGATATCATTTATCTATGATCTTGTGTTCTTTGATGTTCTATTTTACTAATAATCGTAATTATCCAAGTAATTCCATTACAAGTGGTATCAAAGCCTAAACTCGGGTGACGTTGTGTCAAACCCTAATTGTGAAGGTTCAGCTTTATATCTAAAAATTGGTAGCAAATTTTTCTGCAATTTTTTTTGGTGTGGTGAAATCAATCAAGTAATATCCTCTCCAAATTTCAAGCATTTTTACTTGGTTTTCAAAAGTTATAAGCGGTTTTATGTTTTATAATAATTCGGCTCCCTAGGGTGCAATGTGTGGAATTTTTCCAAGTTATTTACATTTCCCGAAAGAGGATAGAAAATTATTATGAGTTCATTATTTGAGTTTTATATTTTTCCGAATTCCTATTTAAATACAAAACCCTAAATTTTGACCTTGATCCCTAAATCCGACCATTTTGGGGCATTATGGTGGGGCCTTCCAAAAGAGGCAAAAGAATCCCATCACTCCGGGTAAAACCCCTAAAAAGGATGAGATAATAGTTAATGAGTTAGAGTCGAAGGGGTAAATATAGAGTCCTCAAGGTTAGGGTTTACTTCAATGGACCATAAGGTACACCATCTTGAGTTTGAGCTATGAAACCTCGAGATTAGAGTAGCCAGAAATAAGAGCGTAGAAAATATTGGACAATGATTGAAGGATTTCATTCAACGATTTATTTACAATATAATGGGGCATCATATCCATCCTAATCAACCACAACTCAATCATACTCATACCAACCAAGGTGTATTTTCGGTTAAAGTAATAGACAAACTAGCTAGGGTGGATCTTCGAGCATGCCTAGTCCAAATTCAAACACTCTGTAAGCTGTGACATGATTCCAAAAGTGGAAATGCGTAAGTTTTATGGAAAGGATATACTCAATTGGATTAACCATATGGATAATTTCTTTGATCTTCATCGATTCCATTGGGATAAAAGGTTACCGTGACATCCTTTTATTTCAAACTCCGACCAATTCGTTTGGTATTGATGGTTATGTGCTCAAAGGAAAAAGAGGTATAAATGTTACATGGAAATTTTTCACCTAAGATTTACAATTGAACTATAGTTCTAGTGTGTCGAAGAATTATTTTAGTCAATTAGAAAATCCAACACAAACATGAGCAGTCAAGGATTACATTCATTAATTCCAAAACCTTTCCTTACAGGTGGGAAAATATTCTTTGAAGAGAAATCTGAATGACTTATTTCTACGTAGTCTTAAAGACCACATTGAGACCGAGGTACGTATGTGTAATCCTCATAAGGTTTTAGATTCTATTATCATGGCACATAGGGCGGAGGAAAATTTCTTTCTAGCAGTGAAACAAACTTTCGTAATAAAGATATCATAGCACCTTTCCACCATCATTCCCTTAGCTAGTTAGACTAACACGTCAACAAATTTAAGAAAAGAGAGCCAAAATATTATGTTTTAACTCCGATGGTGAATTTAGACCAAGACATAAGTGTGCTAAAAAATGTTTTTCTACATTGAGGGGCCTAATGAAGAAGACGAAGAGGTAGAGCCGGATGAGGAATTGGGAGATCCCCACCAATGATATCATGTCATGTAATTTCTTTTATTAGTACTCCCCAAACTCTGAAAGTAGTTGGATTCTTAAAAAAGCAGAGGCCAGTAATAATGTTGATTGATTCAGGGAAGTACTCACAACTTCATATATCACAAGTTAGTAGTACGTTTGAACTATATTGTTTATCCAAATTGAAATGTCAAGTAATGATCAACGATGGGAAAATCTGTATTTGTTTAGGAAAATTCCATAACATTAATCTCACCATGGGAGATTACTTGATAACTAACAATATGTATTCCATTGGCATGGGAGGAGAAGACATTGTGTTAGGAGTTCAAAGTGGCTTACCACCTTGGGAACCATTGAAATGAATTTCCAAGAGTTGTTCATGTGATTTCATTCAAAAGGGAGGAATTTAAACTAAAAGGACTAAGAGAAAAGTCCCTATAGTTGGTAATTTCTCATCGGATGCAAAATTTCTTCGAAAAGGTGAAGAGGGGTTTATGGCACAACTATTTTCATTGGAAGCACATCATTCAAATACATTTATACCAGTGTCATATATGTAGATTATAGATGATCACTCGGTGGTGTTTGGAGAAATGTCAAAGGGTTTACCTCCAAAAAGAGAACATGACCATGCCATCTAGCTAGTACCAAGGAGTCAACCACCCAACATCATACCTTATAGGTACCACTATATGGAAAAGAGTGAGAATGAGAAGATAGTACAAGAGATATTAGAAGCATGACTTATTCATCATAGTCATAGTCCTTACTCTTCTCGGTGTAGTGATGGTATGGAAACAAGATGACAATTGGCGCATGTGTCCAAATTTAGGAACTCAATAAGTACACAACTAAAGATAAGTTTCCTATTCACGTAATTTATGGTTTTCTAGATGAGTTACATGGTGTTGTTTACTTTACAAAACTCGATCTTCATTTTAAATATCATCATATTAGAATTAGGGATGATGATATTCATAAAACAACCTTGAGGACACAAGAAGGACACTATGAGTTCTTGTAATGCCTTTTGGACTAACAATGCACGCTCCACATTTCAAAGCTTGATGAAATCTATCTTTAATCCATTTCTACGGAATTTTGTTTTAGTGTTCTTTGATGATATATTAATCTATAGAAAAACATGGGAGGAACACCACGCATCATGTAAATAAGGTGTTGGAAACTATTGAACAACATCAACTTTATGCAAAGCCTTCTAAGTGTTCTTCTTTTTGGTGTTAAGGAGGTTGAATATTTGGGTCATATCATCTCTTATGAAGGCGTTAAAGTAGATCCTAACAACATAAAATCCATGCTTGAATGGAAGGTTCCCAAAACCCTAAAAAAATATATGAGGATTTTTGGGCTTACATATTATTATCGTAGATTTGTAAGGAATTATGGAAGCATCACAAGACCCCTCATAGCTTTATTGAATAAGGAATCTTTCCATCAATGGAATGAGGAAGCTACTAAGGAATTTGAGAAGTTTAAGGGCGTCATGTGCACCACTCGGTTCTAGCCAACCCATTTTTTTCTAAAACATTCATTGTTAAATGTGATGCTTCGAGGGTATGGTATGGGGGTAGTAGTCATGAAAGAAGGTTTACCCATTTCCTTTGAGAGAGTTGTTAGTTCAAAGGTAAGAATATATCTAGAAACAAGTTTATGAGAAGGGAAAGAAAATGTAGTTGTGGATGCTTTATCTCGGAAGGATGAATCAACAAAGGTATTTTTGTGTGCCATATCTATATTATAGGAGGATTGGATAGAGGATGCAAGGTCTAAATGGAAAAATGACCGGTACATAAACTCTTATTCAAAATCTCTAACAGGATCCAAGTATGTCGAAACATTTTCATGGAAAGGAGATGCTTTATAGCATAAAGATAGATTATATCTATGTAAGAATTCAACCCTTAAAAATAGGTTCTATCTAAGCTTCATGCTTCTCAGGTAGAGGCATTCTAGATTCTTGAAGACTTATCATCAAATCAAGCACGATTTCTTCTAGGAAGGGCTAAAAGAGGATGTCAAAAATTGTGGCAGAATGCATGGTTTATCGATAAAATAAGGTCGAAACAATTAAGTCCCTAGGTCTTTTATAACCTCTATCTATTCCTAGCCAAAGGTGGGAAGAGGTTTTCGTGGACTTCATCACAAGATTGCCTAAATCATAAGGTAAAAATGTAATCATGGTGGTCATGGGCGGACTCATCCAATATGCTCATTTTTATGCCTTATCACATCCATTTTCTATAAGTACATGTAAGCAACAACCTTCGGGGATACAATTCAAAAGCTATATGGGACACTGAATATTATACTAAGTAATTGAGACCCTATCTTTAGTAGTACCTTGTGGTGACTTGTTCTCATGCTTGGGCACACAACTATCTCACGAGTTCCTATTATCATCCCTAGTTTGATGGGAAAATAGAGGTGGTAAACAAGTTCTTGGAGGGATATCTTCGTTGTTTTGCCTCGAGATAAGCAAGCGAGATAGGTCCAATGGCTCTTCACCGTGGCATGATGGTGATATAAAACCTCCTTTCATACTCTATCTAAAATGTCTCCTTTCTTGGCATTATATGGGTACCATCCACCATCCATCACCTCATCTTTGAGAGTCCAACCAAGGGTTCGAGCGGATTGAATAACGTATTCAACACCAATAAGATGTGCTTTCTAGTCTCGAGGATAATTTGGCGATGAAAAAAACCACATGAAGCGACGGGCGGATCAACATCACGGTGAAAGACATTTTGAAATTTGTGATTGGGTTTTTGTGTGTTTACAACCATATAATAAAATTTCCTTAAAGCAACATAAAAAGTGTAACAATCTTTCACCTAGCTATTATGACCCTTATCAAGTGTTACGAGAAGATTGGAAGTGTAGCATATAAACTAGAACTTCATGAGCCACTTGAATTCATCCAGTCTTCCATGTTTCTTTCTTAAAGAAGGTAATTGAAGACGGTATGTATGATCCTAGACAATGTTACCAAATCTTGATGAGGAGGAAGAGTCATCCTAGAACTAGAATGCATCCTTGGACATGCACTAAGTGATTGAGGACAAGGGTCGTCACTAGAGTATTGGATCAAGTGGAAAAATCTAGACAATGAAGACACAACTTAGGAGGATGTAAAATTCTTGGAGCAACATCCAGAGCTTCTCAACATTGGGGATAATGTTGCTTCAAAGGGAGGGGCATGTTACACCCTTAATCATATATCTTACATTGGATGTATATAGCTGAATTGTGGCTATCATAACTTATTATCATGATGTATCTCTTTCATATATGTTATATTATCATTAGTGGGTCAGCCTTGGTGATGGATATAACACAGGAATAGTATATATAGGGGTTAGTAGGTAGTATTTGATCATCATTGAGCATTTGAGTCTTATTGTATGGTTTGAGGTTGCCCTTAAAGTGGCTAAGCTAATGTAATTTCATATTGAGATCATTTATCTACAATCTTGTGTTCTTTGGTGTTCTATTTCTACTAATAATCCAAATTAAACAAGTAATTCCATTACATTAGATGTTCAACAATATTCTCATTTATACAGTGCGAGAAGTTAATGTCCTCACATTAGATGTGTGGAACCATATGGTAAGACTTGATATTGCATCCTTCCTCAAATGTGTTATATATGGTCAATATGATGAGGTTATGCCCATTGGGGTCCTCAAGAATTCTTCTATCACAATTTAGGGAGAAAATTTCATAAGAGATTTTGAATTTTTGGAGCTCGCTGAAGCAAAAACTTTCCAAAATTGCTTGGATGACCTTGGGTTATGAAAACAACGTGGACTGCACTTTAATAATCACCATGTGAGTTTTAAAAATAAAGAGGATCGCATTGTAATACCAATGGATGAAACAAAGATCATGCCCTACATAGAACCAATCGGTGATTCCCATGATCTAAATTTATGTTGACTACGAGGTATTAAATTCCTCATGTGTAATTGATCCCTTCCCCACACCTTTTACGGAGGAGATACTAGAAGGTTTTGTGGCGTGAGATCTTTTCCTTCACAGATAGATTTTCCTATTATCACTGAGTATGAATTGTGCATGAAGACCAGGAGAAAATAACATTTGAAACCGAATGGTCATGCTTTGCATACACAAATGTTGTTTGGCCTAAAGACTATATCAAGAGTGTTCTCGCGCATAGTGGTTAAAAACTTCAAGATTTTATTCACAAGTTTTTGCGGGTATACCTTGATGATTGGATCATTTATGGGCTAATGAAATATCATTGTGATTTCTGAGATTGTTTTTAAAAGATGAAGGCATCTTATCATCTCCTTGAAATCAAGAAGTGCATTTTGCAACTACTTTTGGTGCTTTTCTTGGGCATATCATCTCAAACAAGGGTTTTAGTGGATCCATACAAGAATTTAGTTATTTTGCGGTTAGAGGATCCCACCAATTAGAGCGAAGTGTGCAGATTATTGGGAGGTATGGGATATTACTTGAAATTTATCAAAGGGTATTCCAATATCATTGTTCCCTTGGAAGGGTTGGTAAATTATGAAGGAAAATTTCATTAGGGTGATGCACAGGTAGCTCATGTTTGAAACCTTAAAGGAAAGAATTACTATTGTTCCTATTTTGTGTTTCCCTTCTTGGAACCTACCGTTCCATGTCCATATAGATGCCTTTGGCACAACTATTGA
Organism: Taxus wallichiana var. yunnanensis; assembly: GCA_018340775.1. Lineage (NCBI taxonomy): Eukaryota > Viridiplantae > Streptophyta > Pinopsida > Cupressales > Taxaceae > Taxus > Taxus wallichiana. The sequence goes on from CM031241.1 coordinate 370,105,328, forward strand.
TGTGGTAATTTCCCAACCTTAGGAGGGTAATTTTGATCATCCCATCTATTTTGTGAGCATAAAATTAACACCAACTAAAAAAAAATACACAACTACGAAGCGTGAAGGATTTTCCATGGTATACACACTCTAAAATTTTAGACAATACTTATTGGACAACCATTTCATCTTTTAACCGATCACATGTCATTGAAGTACACAAGGTCAATAAGTTGGTTTCTGAGGAGAATTTTTCTATGGATCATTTTATTTCAATAATTTGATTTCTCGTGATAATGAAGCCATGCAAAATTAATTTGGGACTAGATCACTTGTCAAGGATTAACTTTGTTGAGGAGGTGCGGATCATAGAGGACACTATGCTTGACGCTTAGTTGTTTAGACTAAACCGCGCACTAGCTGATTTAGAAGAAATTACAAAGATCTTATATATTGGATTAGCGCTTGAAGGCATGAAAAAACTACGGAAAGAACAACTTGTTATTTGATCAACACCTTACCATTGATTGGGGGAAACTTATACGAGATAGGTCAAGATGAAGTATTATGCACAAATGCATATTATAACATGAGTGTGAAGCCATCATAGAATAAATGCATGGTGGGATTGTAGGAGGCCACAATGTAGGCGAAGCAATGGTGGACAAGATATTACTAGAAAGCTTATGGTGGGAGACACTTTATAAGGATATTAAGGATTTTTTCAAAGCATGTGATGATTGTAAGAGGATAGGTAAATCGGGGCACAAGGATGAAATGCCACTTCTACCTATAAAGAAGTGCGAAACCTTTTGATAAGTGGGTGATTGACTTTGTGGGACCATTTGCACCCAGATCCGTGTAGGAAAGGGGCACGTTATATCATCACATGCAAACATTACTTGATAAATAGGGCAAAGGCTGCACCAAAAAGATTGCATTACGCGAAAAAAACATGTAGCTTTCTATGGGAGAACATCATAAATAGGTATGGTTGTCCATTGATCCTTACTAGTGATTGAGGAACTCGCTTTTAAATGAAACAATCATAATATTGTTGTTTGATTTCATGATAGACCATTACAAGACTTCCCCTTTCTCCCGTGAGCAAATGGTACTACAAAGGACTTGATAAGATATTGGGCCGTAGGACATTGACAATGATATGTGTTGTAGGTAGGAAGGATTGGGATGACAAAGTCTCAACTGTGTTATGAGCATATAGAACTACTTACAAATGGTTAAATAAGGCCACACCCTTTCGGTTGGTGTTTAGCGTAGAGGCGGTTATGCTAGTGGAGTTCATGTTACCCTCTCTATATACTACGTGTGCAAGAGGATCATGATGATGAGAAAACATTCAATGAGCACATTTATAAACAAATGTAGTTGGATGAGAGGCACACAATTACAAGGTAGAGCCGGAAGACATAGAAAAGATAGAAAAAGGCTCGACATGATAGGAATATCAAAAATACATCATTCACAATGGGAAAGATAGTGGTTTTTATGTCTCAAAGTTTGCATGCCACCTGGAAAGTTGAAAGTGCATTCGTTGGGACTATTCATACTAACCAAGATCCTAGGATCTAGAGATTTTAAATTACAAAGATTGGATGACAAGATGTTGCTGGTTACTTGAATGGGAGTAGGTTGAAGCCATAATATAAATAAGCTTCTTTTGGTGTTTGTAATAAGGCAATATTGCTACTTGGATTATATTTTCTTTCTATTTGTTTTGTTTTATTTTTGTAATAAGAACATTTACGTGCGGAGCTAATTACTCTATTCTAGAATGATGCGCAGAGGACAGTGCATGCTTTTAATGAGGGTGAAATAGATGTTAGAACGCAACACATACTTGAGTACGAGGCTGATGAACAAGTGCATAAAGGAGTGTGAACATTGTGCATGATGGAAGAGTGTATTAGTGTGTTGGAAGTAAGGTACATGTGCGCATAAGAAAATTTTTGAGGCACGAAGAACGTGCCCTCGAACTGGATATGAAGGTGCTTATAGATGGAAGGTACGAATGAATTTTAAATCGAGGCATTTCTTAGAAGAAAACCACAATGATGAATATATGTGTTGTGTAACACTAGGGAGGCAGGGAAAAGGTAGACTACTTGGAAAGTGGCATAAAATAATGTGTGTGGAATAACAAGATGTGTGCGAGAGTGTCTGCATCCGGGAAGTAGTAGCATGCCTAAAAGTTATCGATTGTCACATGTGGAGGAAAGAAAGAGAGAGAGAATAAACAAAAATGCTTTAAAAGCTAAAAGTGGTGGTAGGTGAGGAAAAATTAATGCGGATAAAATTGGAAAATCTATAAAAGGGGTACGAGCGAAGTCACTCTCGCTTTTCTATTTAGAGAACTTGTGTGAAAGAAAGCTTAATTGCAATAAAGAGTGAAGTCAAGCATGAAATGAATAAGATAAGTTGTGAACGGAGCGTGAATCAGGGAAAAGTGCACACAACCTTGGGTTTAGAGATCTCATTTAGTGGAATTGGAAGCTAGGAGACTAGTAGGTGTTGAAGCAACATAAATCAAGGTTCGGTGAAGACAAAGATCTAAGGCAAGAAGTGATTCACATAGATCAACTAGGGCACGAAGTTGAAAAACAGATAGGAGAAAGCAAGTGAGACGATTGATTGTGAATCTTTGAAGTTTGGCATCAAAGGTACGATGTGAGGAAATAAGTAATACTTAGCACCTATGGCATGTATTCTTTGGATTTCAAAGTTTGGATAGTTGAAATAGAACAATGGCACCCAAGAAGTCACCAAAGGATATGAACAAGAAGAGTGTGGAAGAAGCACCCAAAGACTGGTTTTTAGAAATGCAATCACTGGCTAGAAGTCATAGTAAGGCAACCACGAGTTTCATAATTGACCAAGTGTAAGATCAAAAATTGTAACCATAGGATTTAAGCCCATGAAAATGATATCGAATGATGTTCTTAAGGAAATGGAGAAAAGAACGGAAGGACAAAATGTTTTTTGATGACATGGTTCAAAAGGATTTGAGAGCACAAGATCCTTACAGCTATACGAGTTGTCATACATTGGGAAACCTATGCACATTTATCGGTGGCACATGTCAAGAGTTCCCAAGGATTACTTCTATTTCACATGCAGGAGAATGTGCTTAATTGCATAGTTGATTGGAAGAGTTACATGGTTGCACGACAATGGACGAGGGATAGTGTTGGAATTAAATGATAATTATGTAGTATAATTCACAACCACAAATTTTAGTTACCAAAGAGTAACTCACATGTTTAATATTATGAGTATAACTAATCCAAGTACTAGATGGTTATGCACCTTGGGATTATATGTTGGGAGTCCCCGAGTGTTGGGATGAGGTAAATAAGAAACTTTTACATGTTGCACATAAGATGGCACGAAATACATAATATAACATTACTTTATTCATAGAGAAAATCATCATGAGGAGGCAAAGAATTGAGTATCTAAAGGAGAGAAGATCACTTGGGGTATAATTCTCCTTTAATAATTGTGTTTTTGGGAAATCGGGGTACTGATGGTTTTGAAATACAAGACGTGGTTTACCCGATAAAAAACAAGTCCCAAGCGTAATGATTTGTAGCTTTTACTTGTGATGGAGAAATCACATGACCATATAAGGCACACTTAGAAAAATGGTACAAGAGATTACATGATGCCTTTTATAATGAATGGTGTGTGCCAAGTGAGTCACATTGTTGAAAGAACAAATAGATTCACGTAGTACAAAATTGATACCTTGGACACTTTATGCTTAGTAACAGGGAGATGGGGCCATAGTGTGAACTAATTTTTGCATTCACATAAAATAAATTTCAAGATATTGTGAACCGCATAAAGGATGCATGAAGTTAGTATTCAATGCATACAAAGTAGATGAAAACTACCACACTCTATACCATACATATGTGTATCCCTTAAGGGAAGCATACGTGGAAACTGTGGAGATAAATAACATGGACCTAAGTCCGATGGATGTGGTAGTGGGTAAGCATGATTATAGGGTATACATCTACCTCAAGCCGAAGGTTAAAGTGGGGAAATATGTTAGTGTGCAAAACCTTAATCTATTAGATCCCCCAAGGAAGAAGCAAATGGTAGGAGTTTCCACACACGAAGCGCGAGGACACTCTGCAGAGGAGGAGGAGGAGCATCTAATTGAGGTGGCAATTAGACCAAACAAAATAATGAAGGTGAGAAAAAGTGATAGGAAGTAAGAACCTCACACATACACAGAGTATTCAACATAATGTGCACCCAAGCCAAGAGTCTAGAAGAGAAAATCCAAATCCAACGAATCCAAAGCTAAGTTTGGTAAAGGAGAAGCCTCAGTAGTGTATGACATGGAGGAAGAAGAAGAGTAACTAGAAGAAAAGTGTATAAAGAAGAGACTATTTGCAGAGAAGCCTTTGCAGAAGAAGAATGGCCAATGAATGATGAAGAGGAAGGATATGATAAGGGCATTGTGATGATGAACAAGAAGGTGAACAGGAAGAGAATATGCCGGATATGCAAGGGTAAAGAACCAAATAGATGGGGAGGAAGAAAATTACAAGGATGAAGGTACTTACGGAGAATCGGGGAATCAGTCCATGAGAAGATCAACATTGAGTAAGAAACACCAAAGAATCCATGCACAAAGTGAAGGCACAAAGACAACCCCCATAGGCACCCTTAATATTGTATATCTTGACCTCTTTAAAAGTTTTGAGGGCCATATTCGGAGTTCTGTCTTCAGAGCAAGACCTATTCGTATGGGAGATGATAGATAAGGCTAGAGCACTTTCATGCACCAGAAGATGCTCTCACGAAATATGCATACATATATAGAAGAACTTGAATTTGAGGTAAGTACGAATCATATTCCAATTTGAATCTAGAAATATATTCTCTATTATTGACCCCAACTGAGATATTAGATGAACAAGCTTACAATGATGTGTTGAATAAAATGGTATTCAAGTGGGAAGAAGAAATATTGAAAAGAGGTTGACTTGAGAAACATAAAAAGGGAGACAAAAGATAAGGAAAAGATAATCCAAAGGCTCATGGAGGTACTCATCACTAAGAAGAAGAAAATGACCGATGTGTATAATAAATAAATTGGTATAGTAACTACTATTATGCGGTTGTGCCAAAAATTGGTAAAGAGGAAAATACAAAGTATGCCACGAAGATAGATTATCTAGAAGTTATATTTCGAATCTTTGCTACATGAGGTGAATAGTAGACTAGATCCGTGTGTAGACACCTAAAATTCACTTACATAGTTTTAATACTAAAATTACACTAATTATCCTCTTTCTTGCCATTTCCATAATAATTAGTGTGTTTCGCTAATTATCTAACATTCCTCTTCATATTCGTTAATTAACAACCTTTGTTAATTAATTAGCCTTCTTATCATTAAGAATGTTGATTAACGACCTTTCGTTAACTAATATCCACTTCTACTGTGTTAATTAATTATTATTAATTAATTACGTTCTCACCTCTAAATCAATAAATCACCATTTATTGGATTAAATTCCTCCCATCCCCCAAATCATGTTAATTATTCCTCTAAAAAGGTTCTATAAGCTTGCACATCTATTAATTAATCTATTTGGTTTATTAATAAATCCCCTCGACTCCCATGAGTCACTAGAGGACAAAATAAACTCTCATATAGTATACTCTGCCACTTCTAAATCATGTTTACTCTTAACTAACCTAGCTTTTTTATTATCCCACATCTGATAGGAAGCCAAGCTCCTTGATCGAGAGGGTTATATAAAGAACCCTCCTCCTACCTTTCTACTTACACTTGACATGCATATAGCATAAAATATAGGCATTTTCATCTTTGAGCGTCTTCCATTAATGTTTGAGATAAGTATCCTCATCTTGCATTTCATCCATCCAAGATTTTGGGTCATATGGAGAGAATCAAAATGGTCTTGTAGCCATGTTTTGATGAGCCTCCATTCTCAAACCCTTGAAGATCAAACAATCAACTTTGATTGTCATGGATCTATCTAGGTTCATTTGTAGTTGGTAATCTAAAGAGTAGAGATTAAATGCTTAACATGTTAGTTTGATTTCCATTTCAAATTTCTAATGCATAATGTTGGTAGTTAGTCTCTTTAAGCTCTTAGCATGATGATCTTTGTGTAGTTAGCTTTGTTTTGGAACTATTAAGGTGTTAGTTTCAATTCTCTTAGCATAGTTAACTAATACATTGATACATATGGCACGCCCGAGAGGACTTACTCGATTGTCCTTTACACTTAATTTCATGTTTTTGTAGTTAAGTTTCAATTTTTGTTACTAACCCTCTTTTTAATATATTGACATAACTTGTTTTTCTTAACTTGTTTTGTTGAGTTTGCATGTGTTGAGTCTTCCTTGTTGGTATAAAGGAGGAAAAGTTCTATCAAAATTGGATCTTGATGGAAAATTTTAAATATGTTTTCATTTTTAGAGCTTACTTTTTTCAACATTCTACATGCTTTAGTTTTATCAATTTCTTTAAAATATTAAATTTTTTAGCATGTAAATTAGTGTTTGATAGTGTAGTCTTCTATTTACATATTAATGTGGTGGGTTCTTTTATCAAAATTTAATCTTGGTGAAAAAATTTCAATATTTCTCCATGTTTTCATTTTTAGAGCTTACTTTTTCATCATTCTACATGCTATTTTTGTCAATTTCTTGAAAATCTTAAATTTTTTATCATGAATGTTAATGTTTGATAGCGTTGAGTCTTCTTTGCATGTATTAATGATATGGGTTACTCTCAAAATTGAATCTTGGTTGGAAAAATTTGACCTTTTTACAAATTAAGGGACGTTTTTGACATTTTTGAGTACATGTTAAGTGCATACCTATGAACATAAGAACATATGGGTAACCCATATTCCAAAGGCCATAACTTTTCTCCCGAGATAGAAATGAATCCATTTTTTTTGCGTTGGAAAGGTATTGAAGTGAACTATGCAATGAAAACATAAATTTAGGATTTATACTTACTGAAAGTGTAGGGTTTTCATTTATTATAAAACTGGTCATTTTCATTGCATGCTAGATTCACTTTTGATCAATGCCACGTATGCTCTTCTCTTGCACTTTCAAGTGACCTTGAGAATCAGAAATGACTATGATTATGGATATTTTTCTAACACATTTCAATGCTTTAATGAATGTTGTTTTTCCATTTTTACTTAGTTAGATCAAATTTTGTGTATGCTCTTCTCTTGCACCTTTTGGTGATCTTGAGAATCAAAAGCAAACTTTGGTCTTCTTTTCTAACACCTTGTAGGGTTTTTCTAAAGGATAACTATTGATTTTCAGGGTATATTTGATCATGCTTTGTGTTAATTTGTTTGGTTAAGTTAATGAATGTTGCATTTTTATTTATGAGGCTAGGATTGCATATACTCTTCCCTCACACCTTCTAGGTGATCTTGGGAATCGAAAACAGTTCTAAACCTTTTCCATGCTTTCAAAAACATCTCATTAAAAATTTCTTAAGGGAATGAACTTCAATTGGATAAAATGAATGATTTGTGCATTTGAGTTAAGTTTTTCCATTATTTGCTAAATAGTTGGATTTATCATTATGTATGCTCTTCTCTTATGTCTTAAGATGATCTTGAGAATCAGAAACAACATTTTATCCTCTTTTTATGATGTTTTGAATCATGTGGAAAACTACTAAACTTTGCTTGCGAGACCTAAAAATGTTTGCCAAAGAAAGAAGCATCGAAACAAACTTTCTAATTACACGTGTGTTGCAAGTTTCCAAATGGCGTATGACTAAACCACATTAAGTCTACAAGATAAAAAACACACCACATTCATCACATTGTATATACAGTTCGGATAAGGGTAAACCCAATCCCGCTTTAAACTAGGATATAACCCATTTGGCATAAGCCTTAAGATATAACAATAGGGGTGGTCCTAAGAACTCCAAAGTAGTCCACCTGAGGGAACCTTGTGAGCGAAGCGAGAAGTGCTCCACATACCTATTTGACTATTTTACATGTGAGATTTAGCGTCAAAGTTATCCATATAGCAACCCCATGAAAATACCACGATGAGCGCATTAATTTCTCATTATACTTTAAGGGTAAAGTAAAGTCAGGGATACTCCTTGGGAAACCTTGGAAAACTGATCTCACATTAGATAACTTGTGATACCTAGTTGAGTGAACCACCAGGGAAGCCATTTTGTCCAGAGCCAACTTAAGCAGTATCAAATCCAATCGTTTTTATAAAGAGTCTTTGCGAAGCGGATAACCTTCTTGGAGTCGAACCTTGTTTGACAAACAAGGAAGATTCCATTAAATTTCAAACTACGCGTCATTCATCATGAAGATTGTGAAGCATTACTTTTTCTTAGTTTTTCACTCAGCCTAAGGCGAGTGAAACTACTGCCCAAGTGAGGCCAAACATTTTTCAACCATAATTGGTCTACTTCCTTTTCTTTATTTTAACACTTTTTTTATCAAAAGAATTTCAACCACATGTGGTATCAATTAATTATGTCCACCAATTTTACACTGTTTACACTCGTCCTTTCTTGGGACTAGGTGGTAAACATTGAAAGTGTTTTGAGTACGTCTTCATATCTTGATAGCCATTTGATCTTGATACCCAAGCTCATTGTCATTGCAATTAGAAGCGATTCTTCACTCGACTCTCCTTTGAAGTGTTACGTTGATTGTATCATATTGCCACAATTTTAAACTTACATATTTTTCTTGCAAACTTGGCCTTAGTGTATAGATTGTAGCGTTACGATACACGCACTTTATACTTGATTCCTTGGTATACCTTAATTCTTGGTTTGATTTCAAACATTACCTCAATTTTGAAAGGTGTTGTTACCTTTGTGCGCATCGTATCAATATTATTTTGATATTAATACCTTACTTTTTCATAAAGTTTGGTTAACATATCTTAGTGGTATGGCTGCGTTGTTCATATTTGTAAATCCCACTTTTTGAGATATAGTTCTTGATCGATTCAAACTACGCTTTAAGTATACCTTTATTGGAAATCATTTCACCTCTTGTTAATACTTACGTCTTGTTTAATTTTAAACTTGGCTTAAGTGTTGAAATTATGTTGATCATTTTTCTCGACCTACCTTTAACACACATTTTTGCATGAGTATTTCCTTGTAGATTGGCTTTGTGTTTCGAACTTGTGTGATTGTTCATTGTGTTTATCCATCTTATAAATTAGTTTAGGACAATCCTTTGGGTCTTTTGATCCTCTTGATCTTCTTGTTTTCCTAACTTCATGGTCATTTTTGAACATATATTTCAAACCTTATCAAAACATTTCCTATAAAATAACTTTTACATCAATCGAACATTGGAAATATTTCTTTTGTATTCTTTATGTTCTTAAAATTTTGATCAATCCTTTGACATTTACACCTCGAAACTTGTTTTCCAAACCTTTTTGGACTATCGATATTGATTCATCATTATGTATGTTTTCCTTAGCTTCCCCTTGTAAAATCACACAAACATCCATTTGTTTTCAAAATATCTAGTTAGTATGCCGTTATGCTTCCCAAATCAATATGGAACCTTTTTCACTTTAAAGAAGTTCAATCACACTATTTAGGTCTATGCATTTGTTTCAAACAACACCAACCATGGTAGTATTATCGTAGGGTTCCTCAAATTTAAAATAATAGGGAACCTAAATTTGAGAATTCACAACAAAAGATGCCCATCATTAATAAACCACGTTTGGTTCTTCATGCAAGAGGGCCCATTCCATTAACCCGTTCCCCACATTCATCTCATATTCGATGGTATGGTTTAGACACTTCTAATCCAAATTATTATTCGAGTTCCCCCACTTTATTCTTCTAATTCTAATCCAAAAATTTCCTCGTCTTAAGGATTCCAATCCATATATTTCCTTTGATTATTACATGATTCGAGATCGAACTATTATTGATTCATCTAATTTGACTCCTAATTGAAGTCCTCCCCTTATTTGCGGGACCTCTTTCATCATACTTCTAATGTGATTCTCGATTCCCCCTTTCTTCATGGGACCTCCTTTATTATTCATCGAATTTAACTCCTAATTCATGGTCCTCCCCTTCTTCACAGGACCTTCTTTATAAAACATCTAATGTGATTCTTGATAGCGAGTCCTCGCCTTCTTCGTAGGACCTCTTTTATAAGTTACCTCAATGAACTCTTCCCCCTTTAAAGATTAAATACGACTCGAATTCCTTCTAGTCGATAGTCTAAGTCGACTCACTATGTCACAATCATGGAATTTTGGATACGAAATCCTCTTATTCTTCCTTCACATGATGTCATCTTATAGGGGAAACCTATACTGACAAATTCCAAATCTTCTTTTTCTCATAAAACATCTATCCCTAATCTACTTTGTCTTTTGAGTCATCTTCTTACATCCAATCATCATCAAGAATCTTCTAAGTATTCCACACCAATTGAACCTCTTTCTTCAATCGACCCCGGTGGTCGATTAAAAACTCTTACCAATTGATCTCTTTCGAATGAAGAAACAATTGGGGGCATTTATAAAGCGTACATGAAGATATTCCTCTAGTAGATTACGAATGAGGATTCTCTTTAGACCTCGATGCATTCACGTATTGTGGGAAAAGGTTGATTCCTTTTATTACGAAGCAGGGAAAAGCATCGGATCATGCTGACTTGATACTCCTCCTATTCTTCCATCCTCACATTCTTCATTAGTGATGATAGCTGCTTGGGTCTAGTATTGATCCATGGTCCATCTTCTCATTACCCAATTATTCTTTACATATCATAATTCCTCGATCACAATCACAATTTGAGTCATCGCCCAGTAGCCCATCACCTTCTTACTATATATGGGCCACCTCGAGTAGCCCTTCATCATTTACTAATGGGTCTCCTCACAGGGTAACCCATTACCTTCTATTTTGGGCCACATCCAACTATCCCTTATCTTCTATATATGGGACACCTCAGGTATCCCATCTTCTTCTATGCTTGGGTTGCATCCTAATAGCCCATCATGTTCTATTATGGGGCCACATCACAGTAGCCCTTCATCTTCTATTTTTGGATCACCTCCTGGTAGCCCATCTTCTTATTATTAGACCATATCCTTTTCATCCATCACATTATTCTTATCGATGATTGTGGCGATCCATAGTAATTTATCACATCGATTCTAAACATCCACGTTCTTCTCCCACTTCTCGGGATCGGAAAAGTCAAGCATTAGGTTATAAAAACTCCAGGACAAGTTCTTTATTAAGGTAAGATCAAAACTTGAAGATCTCCAAAGCTCTCGACTACTCAAACAATTATAAAATTAAAATCAAACGTGATTCCACATCATCATGTACCCATCAAGTATGACCTGAAATGCGAGAAACCTATGGATATGGAACTCAAGCTCCCACATCTGAAACCCATGTTTGAAACAAATCACAATCATTTGTTGAGTGTGATCTCACCATGATCATTGAGATTGGGGATAATATCACTCTTGATAAAAAAATGTGCTTAGTCTCCTTATTAAGGAAACTACACACATCGTTGTTGGATCTATCACATTGAAGTGGGTTGGTCCCGATTTCCCAAAAATCAAAAAAATTATAAAAAAGATTCAAAATACAAAAAAATAGAAAAACGTTAAAACATTACAAAAATAAAAGGTCTGAAAGATCAAACATTGCAATCAGGTATTGCATACACATGAATGTTCTTTCTTCACTTGCCTTCCATTCCTCTGCCGAGTAATTCACCTTTTTCATCCCTTTGATGATATTTTGGTTAGCTTATTCACGCACATTTTGTAACATTTATGTCTATATTATCCGTTTGACCTTGGTATTTCAAATTCTTGGTAAATTAAAGAATGAATGACCTCTTAGAGATCTTATCACTATCATACATCTAATAAACTTGTTGTGAATAATTTTTAGACATATTTGTTTACACTAGCCAATGTAAATGCGTTCTCGATCACTTCCATATCCTTCCATCGAGCCATCGGTGGTTCGTAACCCCTTTTGAAAATAATTGAGAGATGAAATAATATTTCAGACATCAAAATCAAAAATCAAAAGATCAAAAAGCAAAAATTAAATTGATATATAACTCTCTCTTGGGGTATTTCCAATATCTCTACCAGGGCTATGAATTTTTGGTTTGATGGTAGAGTAATGTTGCGATTAGAATCAAATACATCTTCGTTGGGTTATGGACATTTGGTTGGAAGTAGAGAAATGTCGGCTCTCCTTCCACCTTCCATTCCTGAAACCACCACTTCATCATTTGCTTGTTTACTTTCTCGTATTATATTGCATTTATGAATGTTGCATTGAGTTATAATTTTGAGCGCAATGAACTAATGTTCATATTATAGATTTTCATGTTATGGTACACTCTTTTGTATGCATACAATTTAATAAGGAATGATAGCGAAGATCATAAGAAAAATGATGAAATACAGTTGGGTTTTACATCAGCAAGATGATAGCTATTTCCATCTTCATTCTTCTTCCATATCACTCTCCTTGTATCAATACTATTCTTCCAATCACTTGGGACATAGGGATCAATTCTTCTTTTTTTCTTCATCTTTTGAGTGTCGATTGACCTCTTTCATCACCCCATCGACACTCGAGGGGAATCCTTCATTCTACTATTTTTCTTTTATCCCTTGAAAAATTATTTGTTTAAACTTGTCTACTATCTTTTAAGTGGCGCACTTAAGCCACCCCAAAGGGAAAATGTAGACACCTAAAATCTATAACGCATTTTTAATGTTAAGACCACTAATTATCCACTTTTCCATCATTCTCGTAATAATTAGTGTTTTTCCTCTAATTAGATAACATTCCTCTTAATATCCATTAATTAATGACCTTTTGTTAATTAATTGGCCTTCTTATCATTCGGGATGTCAATTAACGACATTTTGTTAATTAATGTCCACTTCTACCTAGGTCAATTAATTATTCTTAATTAATTATGACCACTAGCCTAAATCAATAAATTACCATTTATTGACCCATTTTCTCTATTACATCTCTCAAAACCACAATAATCGGCCTCTAATCAACTTACATAAGTTTTCCTCTATCTATTAATTAATCACTTTGCTTATTAATTAAAACACCCAACTCCATGAGTCACTAATGACTTATTAATCCCTTCTAAATCAAAATTACTTTATCAAAGTAACCTTTTCCATTCCTAATCTTGTTTTACCCTTATCCCACATGCACAGTTGCACATCTCTCTCAACATTTAGGTTATATAAAGGACCAAGCTCCTTCCTTTCTAGACACACCATGCTTTGAATAGTGGAAACTATCTCCATTGTTGGAAATAGTTTCTCCATCTTGCATCCTTTCACTCAAATTTGAGTAATATGGAAAGATCAAAAATGGCCTTGTAGCCATTCTTGGTGAGATTTCATTCTCAATTCTTGAGGCCTCCACCACTCCATTTTGATTTCTTATGTTCTTCATAGGTTCATAGTTTAAGTTTAGCAATCATAAAGTGTAGAAATAGCTTAGCATGTTAGTTTCATTTATGTATTGAAGAAGAATTTCCTTTAAGCTCTTATCCTTATGGTTCATTGTTTAATTACTATTTGATTTTGAAGCTATGTGAATATTAATTTCAATTTATAGCTTAGTTAATTATACATGAGCACACATTAGCGGAAGAATTTTCCAAAATATAGAAGGAGAATAAAGATAAGGTGGAGAGAATTTTTTAAAATATGAGGCATTGCTTGCGGAAGTCGAGGAGGTTGTAAAGAAGGTAGAACAACCATTTGATAACTTTAGGATTTTGATTCTATCCTTAGCATGCGAGCGCACATGAATAATGAATGATCTAGATAGTGTGGCATCGAGGTGGAAGTATGGGTAAAGAGCTAAAGGAAAATGTGGGTGAGATGAAATTGGAGGAGGTTCAAGCATTTAGGAGGAAACGCCTAAACAAGCCTCGAAGAGCTTGAATCATGGGCTGAAACTAGAAGCTATCATAAGCAGGAGTTTACAGAGCTCTTCTCATTGCCTAAGGCCTAAATTTTGAGTGTACGTGAAAATTCTTTATTTGATTTATTAGTAACCATATTCTTTATTACTTGGATTCATCATTCTTTCAGTCATTCTTTGATCTATGTTATTACGAGGGTGGACAATACTCCTAGTGTGGGGTAATGTTGGAGTGAAGAAATGGCTAAGTATTAGCCATGCGTGGAGGTTAAAGATCACGCGAAAAGCGGTGCACACATAATAAAGAGATATGCATATGAAATATGAAGGAATGAGCATGCGTGCGGCTCGAAAAAGGTTAATACATAACAACACATAGAAGTATGCGTGCGTAGACGGGAGTGAATTTAGGCCAATGCGCGAAGATGCACGCAACAGGAGAGTCGACATGTAAAAGGGTCGTACACACACACACGAGGTTCAGGAATTATCCTTTTTCCAAGCCAAGGCGAAAAATAGGAAAACAAAAATGGAGTGGCATACGAAATGTCCGAAATAGGAAAAGAACATGTAAGACAAGATGAGGATGACACATGAAGAAAATATATTTATAGGATTAAAGCATGAGGATCTAAAGATATTTATAGCTCAAACTATAGTAAAGAAAATTTGTAAAGACATACTGACCTATATTTATTATGCCTATTATTGGGAATAACGCATGAAAGAAGTGAAGGGAAAGTCCCCATTGTGTATAAATAGGTGTTGTGTCTCCTTGTAAAAGGATGAAGAGATATATAGTGGGTGTATATGTGAGTAAGGGTTTGTAAGTCAGTGCAGTATACGTGCGTAGTTAAGCACATGGATGTAAGAAGAACATGGGCGTAATTAGCAATTTTATGTAATGAAATATGTTTGTAATGGAAATTGGAAAGTTGAAGGAGTAGATAAGATCACCATCTAAATATTAAAGGCTCACTAACAGATCTTACCATGCATACCAAATATGATAACTCGGTAATATAAAAAATTGAGCATAGATTCTCTCAATATAAACCTTCTCACTCGAATGTAAAGATCTGAAAACAAAATATTCAAACTAAAAATCTTCAAAAAAATTATTCAAATGCTTATTTGGAAACCTAAAGATGAGTTACACATAAAAGATATTATGGTTGCACTTCTAAAATAATTTTTTCGTCATTGTTCTTGATCTATATCCTCATGAAAAATTGTAAAACACACAAAAAGACCAACTTGAACTACTGATGAAAATAAATCCTGTTTATAGTCATTCCTATCATTTTGGATATTTTAAACTCGGATGTGAGGCTGCCTCGGTTTAAAATGATGCGATAAAAATTTGACCCACCATGACTTCTTACACAAACACATAACTTGGTTAAACACACCTGATTTAAACATGAACACGGTAAAAAATGGATTGAAATGTGTGAATAGTGTGAAAAAAACAGAAACAAGTAGGTGATGCAAGTGAATGATGAATGCCACTAGGTTCACACGTGGCCTATACTACTATTATCATTGAGATAATGTAATAAGAGTAAGCAGACAAATAATGGATTTTACACGTGGCCTACACCACATATCCATTTTATGAACATTTTGATATAAACAACAAATTGGTTGTTATGGACAAAGGTAATGGGGTCATTGCGAGGTCTATGGTATGTAATCACATGTTGCCTTAGTCTACTATACAAAAAGAAACATGGGTGAATTGAATATCAAAGAGGCCTCTTTTGAAACCTTCTTTGATACCAAATGTGAGTTTTACCCCATATATGGAATGAGCCAAGGCTTAATTAGATTCCATCAACATGTTCATTCAATAAGAGACAATACATTATATAGAGAGATGATATCCTACAACTAGGGAGTCAAATCATTTCTCAAAACTCCATAAATATTTCATAACCCAACTATCTCCTATAATGTCTAACCCTAACTCCTATTCTCATTTTAATGTTATGTGAGTAACATGTAACAATTACTTACATTGTTTATTATCCTCTCCAAATATTATTTACACACACATAAACATATAATAATGAGCACATAAGTTCTAACCTAAGCACCTATATTTAGAGGGCAATTCTAACAAATTGAGACTTTTCCAACTATTTGTTAGGGAATATTGAGTTATTTTCTATAAAGAATAAAATTTTAAAACTAAGATCAAAATTGGTGATGAAAAATATTTAAAGGTTGTATTATAAGTAACTATGGAGGTGAATAATAAAGAATGTAAGAAGTGTATTAAAATTATAATTAATATACTTTAAATTTAAAACATAATTTGTTGAGTGTTGAATAGATATATGACAAATAAATATAAATTTATGTTTGTTGATAAGAAATGTATAATCTATGAAAAAAGCAGTAAATAGAGTTGTTATAGTTATTGCAATGACCAAGACTAAGTCATTCCCATTAAAGTTTGGAGAACATAACAACAATATCGCTAGTACAAGAGTTGAAGATTAGATTTAGTTGTCACATCTCAAGTATGGACACTTGAAATTTCAAAGTTTCAAGTCACTAACATCACAAGAACTATATCATATTTTCCCAAGAGTCATAGAGTACAAGAAGGTTTCTTACAAATGTGCTTAAGAAAAAATGTAACATAAAAGTTTCAAAAATTAAGTAAAGGGTAACCTCATTATTCATTTCAAACAGTTAACTATGATATTTTTGTTCTATACATGCAAAACAAAATGTTTGGGTAAGTCATCATATTTCATTACATTTATTAATGATTACTCACAAAAGTGTTGGCTTTCATTTTGAAACAGAAATATGAAACATTTGATATATTCAAGAGGTTGAAGGCCCTCGTAGAGTGGTTGTAGAATAAAGTGCTTAAGGACTAATAGTGGAGGTGAATTTTTTTCAGAAGATTTTATAATTATTGGCATATGAATAACATCAAAAGACATCTCACAATTTCTTATACTCCTTAACAAAATAACGTAGCATAAAGTAAGAAGCGTATAATGGTTGAAATGGCAAGGAAGATGTTATGCATGAAGGGATTATATAACATTTTTGCACTTATATAGTTCTTTACATGTTGTCACTCTCAAAATTCCCCTCATTTTGGCGTCAAGTATCGAAAAATTTGAGTTGGTGCCTTTGAGAGATGTCGAGCGAAATGAGAAGTTGGTGCTCATTTGTAATTTCACCTGTTGATTTAAAATCTTTGATCTGCATGGTTTGAAGTATTTTCTTTCTTCTGTATGGATACATGAAATTGTTATCTTCATTCGAATTAATTGTCAATCCTTCTCTTTGGCTATGGATCACATCGATCACTGGTATTGTTTGCGATTTCTCTATCCATGTAGAACAATTTGAAATTTGGGCATAAACGGTGGAGTTTTCCCTTCTATTTTATTTTCCACGATTGTGAATGGCGGGCATATCTTCCCAGTCAATTTTTTCCCACATCCATGGAGTGCGTGGATATCTCTAATTGGTTGTGGCGGGACATGTTCTTTTTGCGAACTTAGCTCTTTTTTTTTATTGTTTGCAAAAATGTCAAGTTGGCCCGATGGCTCGAAAGATTGATTGGGCATTCGAGAGTTGGTGGAAAGGCGGTCCCTTTTTGTGTTTTGAGGAATTTTGGCGAAGATGAGTTAAGTTGTAAAAAACAAAGAGCACCCCTGCCGGTCTATTGAAAAGTCATAAAGTTAATATGCATCAAAAATTCAAAGCGGGAGAGCGGATCGTTGGAGCTTTTTGGGAATTTTGGTTTTATTCCCAAAAGGCATAAAGTTATAAAGTAAGTCATGACTCTGTAGTTGAAAAGTCAACAAGCTGGGAGGTGGGCCGCTGTAATGCCCACTTCCCTACGAAACTTAGTTGATTATCATTTTGAGTTATGCGGACTTTGGATATGGACATGACTTATACTTATGTTGATTAGCGGGATGTTTTGTGACTAGATGCATTTAGATTATGATTGGATTTTATTTTCGAGTATGACCTACAACTGACTCATGGGCAGAGATTATTGGATCTGGATATTATTTTTATATGGATATATTGCATGTGTTCTAACTTTGGATTTCTTCGCCATGATGAGTAGAATGTAGTTGTTGAATTTACATTACTATAATTTTGGATAATGATGAAATGCGTAATTAAGTTGTGATTTAGACCTAGAAATAATGATTGCTTGAATTACGTATAGATGTTAATAAATTTCATGCATATGGTTATTTTGGATATTTTGACATGGCCTGAGCCGAAGAGGGTATTTTGCATTTTGCGGGAAACACGACATGATCCAACCATGAGGATTGGGAACCAAACACAACGGGATGTTGGTTAGTTCTGACAATTGTCGTCAAGGCAACTAGTAGATTGTATTGTGTTAACTTTGTTCTTTTATGTGTTGAGAAAATTTCCATGAGGGGAAATTTTCCTATGTATTGAGGGGGTAAGAATTTTAATTGTTTGTTTTAACTTACCTTAGTGGGTGATTTTATTTGTGATATCTTTTTAAAACTTTCTTTTGCTAAGTATGTTTAGAATTAATTTAACACCTTGTTTTAAATTTTAGGTTTTGGAGGGAAGTCTAGTGGATGTATTTATTTTGTTGGTTGGCTCCTTGAGCCTTGTATTTCCTCATGTATTGAATGCTTGGTTTTGAGTGTTGACCACTCCATGTTCTTTGAATCTCGAATTTGAGATTGAGGGCAATTTTAGGGGACTTGTGGGACAAGTTAAACTTGTCCCACACTTCCCAAAACCCCCTTACCAACCATATCTATGGGTTGGGAATCCAAAAAGGGAATTATTTATTGTTTTGGGAAGGGAAATATGACTTTGGAGTGCACTTTTCCTCTTTTTGCATTTAATGGTGCCTTAAGGCACATGGGGAAGGGATGGATGTGGATTGGAGATGTCATTCAACCCAACCACCCATTTATGGTGTTTTGGGATTTGAGTTGACCTTGGGAGGTGGTTTGAGGATGTGTGATGTGGCATCCTACATGGAGCCACATCACCCTCACCCTTTCCTTTAGTCTATTTATTGAAACTTCCTCTCTTGTTGAGGGGGTTGGAGTTTTGTTTTTGTTTTGTTGAAGAGTTCTCTTTGGTTTTTTGGAGAGAAAGAATTGGGAGAAAGAGAAAAGAGAGTGCTTGGACTTGCATGCTTGGATTGATTTGGGAAGGAGCTTGGAAAAATTTCTTGGTTTAGGCTTCTCCAATGGAGAGGTAGAAACCCTCTCCTTTGTTTTGCTTTCATTTATTGTTGCTTCTATGCTAAAATTGTAAAAATGTATGTTTACTTTGGTGTATTGTGAAAATTGGATAGAATGCTTATTGTGTAGTATATGAGAGGTCTATGGGAATACTCATGAGGAGAGCGAAAAGAGTAGATTAGGATATTGTGGAGGGAGTTTGAGAGGGATGCCCATCTTGGGTAAGAATGTTTACATTCTACCTTGTCTTTGAGGGAGCCATAAGAGGAGGGAGGCATAAGAGTATGGGAGGAAAAAGGGTACTTGAGGGGAGGCATAAGAGTCATAGGGGCTTGTGTTTTATTGTGGAGGGTTTTGGATGGGCATCTCATCTCGATTGGGAGGCATAAGGAAAACATTCCCATAGTTCCTTCTCTTGTTGGCTTGGATACAAGCCTTGTTGTGAAATGTTTAGTGTTATTTGTGTGTCTCTTGTTTCTTCTATTTTAGCTTTGAATGTTGTGAAGAAATTGTGTTGTGAAGCAAGTATTGTTGCCTTGAGTTGGAGAACACCTTTCATTGTGTTGTGTTTGGGGCTCGGGGGTCGATGGAGGAGATTGCTTCTCTTCTCCATTGAGTTTTGGTTGGGAGGAGAGTGTTGCCTCTCCCCCTATCTTGGTCTGTGATATGAGCTACCTGGAACTTGGAGTATGGATGAAGAATACTACGGAGCTTGAGAAGACTTCTTCCTTTTCTTTTATATGTATCAATTTGTTGTAAAATTTGTATGTGAAAGAAAATTGTAACATCTTGTTTCATTCCAAAAAAAAAGAAGGGACATTGTAATCTATATTTGCCCAAAAGTTCACATGGTTGAAATGTTGATAGATCTTGTTCAAAATTTAATAAAAGTATTGTTGGACTCTTGTGTTGAATGTTAGGATATCTACAAAAATACATACATACTTGATTCCATTTTGTTGCAAAAAAAAGAGGTATTGATAAGTGATACCATTAGTGTATATCTTCTTCTTGTAGTATGAATAGAAAGAGTTAAGTTTTATTGAATGTCCATTATGCCAACAAGGAGGAATGAAGGCTTTTTGCACGGTTAGCATTTGATAAAATTTATATTCCATTGAAATGACAAAAATGATTGCACAGAGAACATTTAAATTGTTGCAATCTTGACAAGCGTTTTAAGCGTTTTCTTTTCTGATTTAGGACAACTGCGAGTGGTCTTAGCTTCACAAATATCAAGGTGCCGCATGGCGGGCCTCATATTGCCCAAAAAATGTAAAGTTAGTCTCAAAATCAAGACCCGATCGATCATCCTTAAATCGTGTACAAGAAAATAAGCTGCTAAATAAAAAAAAATGATGATACGTTTGATGACATGGTGATAGACAACTTGATACCCAAGGCAGCCTTGGCTATCACGGTGAATATTTAAATTGTTGCAATGCTTACAAAAGTTTTAAAGGTTTTCTTTTCTGAGTTTAGGACAACTGCGAGTGGTTTTAGCTTCACAAATATCAAAGTGCATGGCGAGGCCTACATATTTGCCCAAACAAATGTGTAGTTAGTCTCAAAATCAAGACGATCGATCACCCTTAAATCGTGTAATAAGAGAATAGCTGCTAATATAAAAGAAATGATGATACGTTTGATAGATATGCACGATAGACAACTTGACACCTGAAAGCACATAAGCATCACAATGAATAATTAAAGTGTTGTAATAAACAAGCAACAGCTGTTGGTATAAGAGGCCGTGGAAGTGCTTGTTTGAATGTAAAACAAAGCATTGCTTCATAGATATTCTGATCTAAACAAGACCCACCTTCACTGTCTTCCCCTGCATCGACTTTGATAAGACTATTACCTTTGAATCCCGTTTTTTTGAGAATGCATTCGATACTGAACAAATCACAACATAGTTGGGCGACACCTTGTTGAGTGCGCCTCCACCATTATTTGTCACGTGCCCGGATCATGCATTCCAATGCTACCGAGCAGAGATAACAACATAGTTGAACAACCTACTTGTTGGAACCGTGGTGAAACACTGGTCCAGGCCGCCTTCACCTATTACTCTGTCCACAATCATTTGGAAACTGCATTCGTTACAGTATGTAACTTAGTTGTGACTGTTGTTGAAAACGCCTAAGGGGGCTGTCTCTTGCACGCGGCCTGGGTGACTCTACCAATTTCTACGTTTGCTTCACCGGTCGGAAACTCCCCTCTCATCCACCACTCTTGCCCGCGCGCCAGACAGTCAAGCACAACAGGCTGGCAGAAAAGATATGGAGTTTAAAAACAAAATCTAAGTGATTATGCTTTCACGCGGCCAGAGTAGTTGAGGTTTGCTTGGCGGCTTGGCAGAGATCTGATTTGCAAAATATGGTGAAGTCAATGTTAGGCGGCCAGCTTGCTCCTTGTACGCATGGAGAAGGGAGTAATGGTGGACGGTGGTACATGTTAGGATCCACCTTTGACAGCAAAATTAAAACTTAGGTTGAAACGCCTTTCCCTTTTGACTCTTATTTCTTGGATCCATTTTCAAACGTATGATTAAGCATATAGATTTAATTAAGTGAAAATTTTGATTTTACATAAATATTTATATATCACTAAAATTAGAAGCACTTAATCCTCCAAGGATATCTAGCTAGGCCAGCAAAGTATTAAATGCTATATAAGATAATAAGTGGTATGAATTGTAACAAAACTTTCGTATAGTATTCATACTAGGTAGTATGTATATCGAAACATATTAGAATCATACAATGCAATAAAATAAACCAGTGCCGAGTGTATACCGTAATGTGTGATTCCCTTGTATATAATTATATATATACATATATATATTTATATTTATATATGTTATAATGTATTAAATCAGGAGACAATGCGACATAATAGAATAAAAATATATATATATATATACATAATAAATAATAAATAAATAAATAAATAAAAATTGAGTGGATAGTGTTTTCACCTCGAAATAAATTATATCTTATTCTAGGGTTAACCTCCAGAAATATTGTTGTCTCGATATTATCAGACCTTAGACTAGTAAATTCGAAGGACGACCTTTCTCTTCCTTGTGAAACGTCGACTGAAATAAAATCAAACTTCTTTGACCTCGAAGCATTATCGTGATTGAAGTAGTTTCGAGTCTGTATGCGGACTCACCTTGCAAAGAAACAAAAAAAAATTCGCATTTTTAGGACGTTTGTTTGTTCGCGGCATCGTCTTCGTCGTTGTCGTGAGTGTGGCGTCGGCTATTTCCGGCGTTACATACAATAGGAGAACTTTGAGTTATTGTACTTTTTATTGAAAAAGGATAAAAGTGTAAAAATGAGACGCGGACTCATTTGAAGTAGATAAACTACGTTGAAAAGTCAAAGTGGGGAAGCGGGCCATCGGGAACTTTGAGAATTTTAGTTTTTTCTGAAAATGGATAAAAGCGTAAAAGTGAACCACGCCCCCATTAATACCTAGAAATTGCCACGTGTTAAGCCCGTACCAAAGGCGGATGGGCGGGCCAAAATGTAAAAAATGCACAATTTCTTTATAAATCAAAAAATACAAAAGGCGTCTCTAGGCCCACTTTAGTTTAGATCTTTTCCACGTGGGCGGCTCATGTTTGAAGTTATGAAAGAAACTTGGACGAGATCATATTTGAAATTCTGAAAATGGGTTTAACAAATAGTATTCTGAGCATCTTTTTTCCACCATTAACAGCTTCTACAAAAAACCGGGAATGCGAAAGGACACGAATGCAAAAATAAGTTGAACCGAATGTAACCGTTTCTTGGAAGCTATTTGTTGAGCTCTCACGCCATTGTTTGACCTCTGGTTTGGATCTTGGTGCTCTATAAATGTATGATTTGAAAGTAAATCAATATGGAAGGTTTTCCCCTTTCTTCCTCTGTTATTCCTTCTTTCGTTCTACGAAATTTATGAATCATCCATCTTTGCATGCTAAGAAACTTTGTGTTCTTGTTAATATGATTTCGAAATTTTGTGTCACGTGAAATTATATACATTATAAACGTGAATGATTCCATTTTGCATCTCCCTTACCTAATACGCATAAGGTTATACTCTTCTATCTATATTTCCCAAAAAAAAAAAAAAAAATCCTCTTCCATCCCCTCGGTTCTTCTATTCTTTCATATTGATAATATTTTAGGCATAAAAGCGTTTGAAGTATCAGGAATCCTCATTTGAAAGTCATACATTTATATATAAGTTTCTTGTGTGATTTCAATAAGGGAACCTCTCCCATTAAAGAGGAGGGACTTGTTGTCCCCGATTGTGGTTATTAAAGTACTATTTTAAAACCCAACACTACATTAGCATACATTCTCAAACTAAAGTCCTACTAATGCACTTAATGAGATGATTCTATATGAAGTATGGTATGAAAAGAAGCCTAATGTCAAACATTTCAAATTTTATAATTATTTATCTTAATATGAAGTACTAATTATTCTCCAAGTACTAGTATTTCAATTCCAGTACTAGACTTGATGTTCTTAAGTTCAATTTCCCTTTCTCCTATAGAAGCAAAATATTTTGCAATCACGGGTTACTGCGCAATCATTATGGCTCTAATAAGTTCTAGAATAAGTGGGGAGAAAATAAATCAATGTACAATAATTTTCATGACTACTTGAGAAATATCAAATCCATTGAAAATCAAATTTATCACAGGTTGGTCAAAGAATTTTTATTTGAAATGCCATTTTAGTTGAGATCTGGCTCATAAGAAAGAGGTGGAATTGAATTATATAAATAGTCATGAACAACTTGCGTAATTATCTTCATTAATATTTTTGCAAAACTATAATTTTGAAGCTCTAAGATTAAATTGTTACTCGCTCATCATCAAGTGGGAGAATGTTGGAAAATTATTGTTGATCAAACACTTGATGGTTGTTTTTGTAGGATATTTTATTTAAATCTAAAGCTTCTAAGATTAAAAAGATTAATAAATAAACCATATTAAAGAGAATATATTCATGCAAATAAGGGATATTAATATTTAAAGAGAATGAGATACATGACTTAAATATCTCTTTCTTGGAAAAATAGCTCTCTCCTCGTTTTTCCCGAGGCTACATTCGAAAACCCTAGAGGCGGTGCTAGATGGATAAGGCTTGTGTCGATCTTTGATGCAGGACGGGACGGCGGTGGCCGCATCCCTAATGTGGTGGTGCCCTTCGACCTCTCTCCTGGTCATCTTGGTAATGGCAACAACGGGTTATCTTTTCCCTCTACATGGAAGAGATCTTATGTTGTAGCTATTATTCTTTCCTCTTCCAAGCCCCTCTCTATTGCTAAATTTTCTCCTGGTTTCCCTTGGGGATTCGGTGCTTAGAGGCTAAAGATTTTTTCCTCCAAAGGTTTGATCTATCGTTCTAATGGCCTCTGCTTTGGTTTTCCACTCCTCCACTCATGGATCTCAACAAATGGGTGTCCTTTTGTTTCGGAGTAGGATTGGCAGGTATCCTTGTGAAAGGTATTTTTATTGTGGTTTTTCCTCTAATGATGAAAGGGATACCATCTTCTCAAAGATCGGGAACCACATAATCATCACTTGTTGATGAAACCATGCTTCGACTTTGATCCACTCACTACCTCCTTGATATTAAACCGGTTTGGATTCTTTTACCTCATCTCCCACTGTAATTTTAGGGAGAGGAATGTTTAACTCTATTGGAATTTCTTTGAATAAGTGTTTATACTTTGATTCCAATACCAAATTATATTCTCACACTACTTTCTAAGGATATTGGTGGATCTGGATACCTTTCTTGATCTACTTGCTTCTATTGACCTCAAAGTGTTAGATAGAGTTTGGTCACAACCTCTTGATTATGAAGGCTTTCCCTTCAGATGCAAAAAATTTTTTAATCTAGGTCATCTTGCTTTAGATTGTCAGGCTGTAAAGCAGAAATTTAAAAGAAAAGGTTTCTTGGTGGAAGGATTCTCACCAAAACCTTTTATTTATTGATGAGGAACCTAAATCCAACGATGTTGAATTAACTCATGTGCGTGAAGACATGGAATCTAAGATCCAATCACTTTGGTAGTCCCTTTGGCGAGAGAATGTTGAGGCGGTTATGGTTAACTAGCTACGGGTGATACATCACTTGTTGTCCCTTGATAGATGACATTAGATCGGTTATGGTGGATCGGTGTTGTTGTGCCGATTCCACATGCTTATATACTATTGAGCTGTGCGATACAGTCTCACTATTGATAAATACAATGATGGAAATTTTGGCTTCCTCTAAGATTCGACTTCCAACTCACTCAAACGAAAATGTAGATCCTAATAGGAGTGACAACTAGACAGTTGTTAAAAGAAAAAATAATATTTTTTCTATGCATCTAATATCCCATGTAAGGGATTCTACTAAGTAATCTAGCTTTATGACATTGGTTATTCTTTATCATTTTGTTTTTCTTCTTCTTTTTTTTTTCTCTCTCGTCCTTTTGACTTTTCCCTTTTGTTGTTGGGGACTTCCTCTCTGTAATGCTTTAATGTTTTATCCATCCTTGAGGGCTTGTTGTACAAGGATGCGGGTCCTTTCAAAACCCCAAATTTTACCAATTTCCAAAAAATATTTAAAGAGAATGAAGACAAATAAAGTCAAGTAAAAACTATAGCTTAAAGAATTTTTTTACTATTGGTAGCTTAAAGTATTTTATTATAAGTTAATAATTTTACTTTGTATATGTTATCTAGAAAGGTTTATAGATTAGTCGACAAAAAATATGTTTATATCTTAATTTTCAACATAAATATATTGTTTTGGAGAATTTTTATTTTAAGAAGAAAGCCGGTGAAAAGTTTGTAAAGCTTATAGTTTTTAGATAATAAAATACAAGAAGAATATTTTGTTTCAATTTAATACCAATGATTTGAAGTTTATTATATTCACTTGTTGAGGGCTTGTCTTTGCTAAACAATGAGACGTATGTTTGTTAAAAAGTTCAATGCAACATCCATTTAGAGTCATATGAGTTAAATATATGCCTATATTTTTATTTCATTGTCATTGTCTTCTAGCTTTGAATGGGTGCAACACGCTAGTTTTACATGAGCTATTGTTCTTTATTCTTACATGTGATTTTTAGTTTTTTTTTTTTTTTTTTTGGTTAGGAATGACATAAACATTGTTGAACAAAGATAAATATTCTTAGTGGTAAATGTGAAGTCAGAGTTGTTTAAAATATAAGGTATAACATCGATCCTATAAACTATGTACCCACCTAAGACTAACTTTTGAATTTCTTAAGATTTGGTCTCAAAACACTTTTCATGGTGAAGACATGAAAAGTACAAGGTGAAGCACCCAACTATGGGTTCAATTTGAATGAATGGTGCATCTATCACCAAATTCAACAGAAATATTTGTTTTGGGTAACATAGTAATTTTTTTACAGAATGTTTTATACGATATATTTAAATTATGGAAAAATAAAATTCATTTTTAAAAATATGATAAATAAAGAAATATACGGTAAAATAATTATGAGTACCTAATCTTTTAACCAAATATTAATGCACTTAAAATTATTTATTCATAGAATTTATTTCTAGAAACTACTTATGAATATTTTGTTAAATAATTCACATACCGTATATTTTATAGATTTAAATGAAGAATTTTCTTAAACAAATTGTAAGACTCCAATCATACACATTAAACTAAAACTTTTTATATGTGGCAGCCTTCTTCTTGTTCAACTTCAACTTTAAATTGCTCGTATTTAATTTTAACTAATAACAAATTTGTTTATTTTTATTTTTAAAACTACATTATAAATTAGTATGAGCATTAATTTTTCACGCTGTTATACCAAAAAAGCATTTCATACAATCAAAATCCGGCTCAATTTTTAAAAATTGCACACATCTATGGGGAAAAACAATACAGTCATATTTCAAATCTGTTTAAGTATTTTAGACCAAGTAAAGTAAGTTGAAAGATACTTACATCCTTTTCAGCTTCCCACAATATTTCCAAATTCGGAGCGTCATCAAGTTGTAAGATTCTTAGACTCTCCAATGAAGGCCACGAGGGAAGATTCTTTTCCTCAAATTTATGACAACGAAGCCAGACGAGTTCTCTTGATCCTTCGCTCACCGTCTGATTAAGGAACCGTCCGCTACCATCAAAAATTTTCAATCCAGAAATGAAAGGGTTGAGGTTACGAAAACCTTTGGTTGTGTTAACTCTGATTTCCCCTTGGGAAGAAGGATGAAAGCCGTCAGGGGTTATCATCCAAGCTTTGTAATCCTCGGATGCATATTTCTTCCTAAATACCAAAAAAATATTAAAAATGAGAACTTGGACGGGCAATGAAATATGCTATCAGCGCGCAGAGATAAAAGAAGCTTCCTATTAAACGAAAAACAGTAGTTATAAGTTTTTAACTTTACCGTGGGCTGAATGTGAATGATTTGCCGTTTGGACCAAAGACGATACGGTGATTTTCTATTGGCAATGTCCCTTCCCAAATCGCGTAAATGATCATGCATTCTTATCCTATTATATTCGTCTGGCTCATCAACAAGACATTTATTCACTAGACTTTCCCAGCCGAGCAATCCATTCCACCCTGATCCGTCCCATACAGTCATGGCTGTACTTCTCTCTTCTCCAATGAAAAAACAAGCCGTATCCAAAAACATCTCCTTATCTTCTTCATCAAGCGCATCATAACTTATTTTTAGTCTCTCTTTGATGTCGCCGGGCAGTATTCTGGATATCTTTTCTAACTGAGCCTCCCAATAATCCATGTGAGACTTCCCATAGAGCTGCCCTCCCAGTACCTTGAGAGACAACGGTAATCCTTGGCAAGCTGTTAAGAACTTTTCAACAATTTGCTCGAATCCGGAGCGGGGAGAGGGTTCTAAGAATGCATGCCAACAAAAAAGCTGCTTGGCATGAGACGGATTCAGTACTCTCATTTTATAAATGGCAGAGATGCCACAAGATATAAGGACCTCCCGCTCGCGAGTCGTCACAATAATCAAGCTCCCGCCCCAAGGCTGTCCTTTACCGGCAGCAGAGCCTCCAACTGATCTGGATGATCCACGTCATCCAAAACAATAAGCACAGAAACAGATGTCAGACGGCTTGCGAGAATCCCTTTGCCTTGATCTACATGGTCAAAGGATGCTACATGGAAACCGAGGTCCTTCAGAAGGTTTTCTGCTTCTCATACAAGAGTCCTTTTTCAGCAGCATCTCGAATATCAAAGAGAAAGCTACACCTCTGCATGCTCGAGCATTTCTTGTTATATACTTCTTTTGCAAGAGTGGTTTTGCCGGAACCACCCATGCCCCATATTCCCACAATTTGAACATTGCCATGACATTGTTGTGCAATCCTTTCAAATTCTTCTACGGCTTCATTGAGACCCACTGGATGTTTTGCCACGTATAACGGCACCTTTTTCATGTCTTTCAATACACGGTTCACGACATTTTTCACAACCCTCTGCTCATTTTTCACAAGCCTCTGCTCATCACTACCCACACAGCCAATATTGAAACAAACATTATTATTCAGCAACCTTAGCGTGCCACTAAAAAAATGGAATGCAGGAATATAAAAAAATAAAAAGATGAAAAACCCAAAACAGAAAAATCTGAGCTGATGAAAATAAAAAATAATTACAGATAAGCAATGCACGAATGAGAAGCTTGGGTAATGGGAAGATGCGGGAGGCAGAGTATCAGGTACTTACTCCTCTTTATCAATTATGTCGCCGGTATAGAATGAAACTTTATGGAGTGCCATCTTCCACTCCTCAAGTTTTTCTAAGTATCTACCCTTCCTTTCATGCTCCGCAAATGCAGTCACATAGACTCCTTTTCCATGAACCGCGTGTCGTAAATCAACTGGCTGAACTTTATAGAAGATGGGGATAATCGGTGTGCCAGTTTGCAGCATTAAAGCCAGTTCGGCCAAACACCATGGGGACTGCGCGTAGTGCTCAGAAAAAATAGCTATATGAAGTGAAGCACTGGCAATTGCTTGCTGTAAGACTGCAGGAAAGAAATCCCCAAGCTCCAGCTCTTCCCTATCTAAAAAAACTCTAAGTCCCGTAGCATCGAGGGCACGGTGGATAGCGGTGGCCAATGTGTATTTCACATCGTTTCCGTGATGATTTATGAATACATCATACGGCGGTTGTTTCATTGCAGCAGAAGTAGATGCGGATGGTGCAATTCCATCAAAAGCATCTGGTTTTCCAGCAGTGCCAGAAGTGGAAGCAGCCATGGATAGAAACAAAGAAAACCAGAAAAGCGGGGTCTTTAGGGTTTTGAAATGTTTCGCAGTGCGCAGGGTTTGCTCGATAAATCGTAATCTAATTAGTAAAGGTCAGTCGTGACTCATGAGAAAGCGCTTAGAATAAGTGGTCCTCGAGATGCTGCATGTCGACATTAAAGAAGAGATTTGAAAGGGCAAATGGCAAAGCGCGTAGAATGAGTGGTTGTGTTAGTGTACGAAAAGGAAGAGATGCTTTGCATGTCGACATTAAAGAAGAAAATTTTGGAATTTACACTCACCCCAAAAAAGTTGGGCGGTTCAAAAAATATATATATATATATTGACAGCCAGAGATAATTTGAAATTTCACGCCTGTTTGACTACGGCTTGTAAACGTGGCGGAGGCGAATAATGGTGTGCAGCATTTTTGAATTGACGAGCATGATTGATTTGGAATTTGAATTGACAAGCATGATTGGTCTGCAGCATCTTTGAATTGACAAGCATGATTGATTTGGAATAGAGGCATCCATTTCCAACCCCTTTCCTAATGTGAAAATTCTATTGAAGGTGCGAGAAAGAAATGGGGTTGCACCATCACAATTATTGAAGAAGCCACGTATTCTCCTAATAAAATTTTCCCTGTTATGTGGAAAAACAATTAAATCTAAATCCACTTATTATTTGTAAATGGAATATTTTTTAATAAAATTTTAAATGAGTTACAACTTAAAAGTCCATGTTACATTATCTTAATATTTTTATCTTGTCTAATTATATTAAACTAAAGATTTGTTAATAAAAATTTAAATAAGGTACAATTTAAAAGTCTATGTTACATTATCTTGATATTTTTATTTTGTCTAATTATATTAAACTAATCATTTCATTTGAGGTGCAAGAAACGTTGGATGGGAATTGAATGTAATGTTTCTCTGGAAATGTAGTGTCATGTAGCAGGTTCTACAAAACCTTTTTGGTTGAGTTGTCATTTGAATGTTTCTACGATGAGGTTGGATGATGAAAAATGTGTATGGAAGAATACAACAAATCTAGAAATGTCTAAGACAAGGAAATCGTGATATATGCAGATAATATTGTGGATTACACCCCTGTTAAATGATTTCCCATGCTAAGAAGCAATGGCCATCTATTTTAGAAATGCCCTTGCAAAAAGTGTAGTTGCGTCGGAAAGTCTTCGTGTGAATCCCTAGGTCTAATTCGTTGCATATGAAGCAAGTATGTGTGAACAGGAGAAAATGAATTCTTTCATGAAACCGTTTTTGAGATGCCTCGAAAGTAGTAGCACAATGTCCCTGATGTCGAGGCTCCAATGCATGTTGAGATGTGGTTGGTGCGTCTGTGATGTTGTGTATTTTTATTTTCACTTTAGCATTTGTTTCAACGATGCTCATTTATTTCATTCTTGTTTGCATTGTATTGCACGAAAGCCCTATCATTCTTTGTGGTATTCAACATTTATGTTTGTAGGAAGATCAAATGAGGAGAAATGTGTATCTTTATATAGATTGGAAGCGATGCCACAAGATGGGAGTATGTTGACAAAAGTTGTGGAGTCTATCTTTACAACTACCAAATGTAATCATTAGAAAGTTTAGCAAGCCTTTTCAACAAAACCCATTTTTGCATATCTTGCAATCATTATAGTCTGGATAAGACAACACCTCTTCGAGGAATATTGTCAAATAATTTATGTGCCTTAGAAAAATGACCTAACATTAGAAATACACATCAAAACACTTGGTTTGATGTTGGCAATCATGAGAGGCATTCACATTACAAATCAAGTCTCTGCAATTAATCCAATAAAGTTGAAATCGAAGCTTTTGACTCGGTGTGAAATAATGAACAATTCATATTACGTTATGAAAAACCTCTTGTAGAGTCTCCAAAAAGAGAACAAATAACCAAAATCATTTCCCATGAATAAGGAAAATTTTAAGACCCCTTACCATAATCTAACTTGGATTTTTTTAGAATTTGTAAAAATGGATTTCGTGTTGATGACGAATATGAGAAAAATGTATTTAGTGATGCAAGTGAATAATTTATCTGGGAAAAGGCATGCGAAGGATGATTGTATGGGAACAACCAAAAAAAGGCTCAAATACATCGGTTGTATGGAAGTCCAGTAAACATGTGTCTCAGTATATTTGGTCATCTATACGGAATCACTAGATGTCATATTGATTAACTAAAATTGGTGTATTTATAGCTAATCTAAACTAGGAACAACATTGAATAACAGTAAAGGAGTACAGTAAATAATTATAGAAAGTGACCCAAGCAACTAAACTAGTGAAAATAAAAACCATAATGTGCAAGAAGAGTAAGGAAGTGACTTAGGCGATTCCGAAAGTTGATCTGGACTATGTCGTAAAATTAAATGAATATTCTAGAGGCATGAACAAACACGCAATGGTTCTAGAAAGGATAAAGATGAAGCGATCTATTTGGGTGGGGCACTTAGGAGAGGGATGAGGGCACCCCTGTCTGACTGAACTCTGGCGCTCACAGTGCGTATAGAAGGTCCAAAACTAAATTTCACATGGTCAGCTTTGAAGTGTGAAAACCTTTTTTTGTCACATCTAGTTCACTACACTATGTCGGCTGTCGTTGATAATCAGTGAAGAAGAAAAGACTTGAAAAAGACCAAAATAAGTATCAAAACCCTAAAAAAGAAAGATGCATATGAATGGGTCAGATTGACCTTAACTTCCACAATGGTGGGCTTACTAAACTAAGCATTGCACTACATTTTAGACCCAAATGTAGTTCTAAGTGTGTGTGTGTGTGTGTGTGTGAACATTGTGCCCTAGGTGCTCTTGTGTCAGTCGCACTTTGTGAAGTAACGAGCAATAACTAGATGTAGAATGTAATAAATGGTGGATGAAATAGAATAGACTTTAGATGAACTAGCCTAGTCCCTTGTGATAGAGCTAGATGGATGCGATGGAGCTCTAGATGCCCTGTAGAGTGGATGTAACCTTAGGTGGAGTAGTAATGCTTAGTGCTTGGTCCCTCATTATGGTCTCATAACTTTATATTTATAGAGTTCCCTTGATCTAATTTAAGTAATTAACCCAGAAGAGGCCGATCCAAGAAATATGAAAATTT
Source organism: Taxus wallichiana var. yunnanensis (assembly GCA_018340775.1). Classification (NCBI taxonomy): domain Eukaryota; kingdom Viridiplantae; phylum Streptophyta; class Pinopsida; order Cupressales; family Taxaceae; genus Taxus; species Taxus wallichiana. The sequence continues at coordinate 370,138,000 of CM031241.1, forward strand.
GAAACAACTAGAAAGTGCCTAAAAAGTGGCAGGAAAGTGAGAAAAGGATCGGGGCACCCACGTGGGCCCAGGGGCACCTCGGGCACCCCATTAAAGGCACAGGTGCCCTAGTTAAAGCTAAAATGATGCAAAATGACAAGAAATGACTAGGAATTTCTAAGTGAGAGGTCGGTGATGACAAGAGAAAGCAAAGTAAAATGGCCAAAAGATGGGGGTTAATTAGTACTTTCTTCACTCAAGAACCTTCTAAATAGTAGTATGAGACTGAGACTAAATATTACCCAAAGTGTGTGATTTAGTGACTACATTTGCCCCCACTTTAAATTAGTCGAGTGGAATGTCTAGTAACATAAAGTAGATAAGAATTTGTACCCCGATGTCCATGTAGAGTGATGTATGAAGCATCTTAGAAAGACTAGATAAAGAGTGGAATGAGAAAATAGTAGAGCATGGAAACTAAAGATGAAAGTGTAAAGGGTGATGACAGTGAACCTAGGTTTTGAGAACGTGTGTGTAGGCTGCACAGTAGTGTAGTGTACCTACATAAAAATGTGATGTGTATGGTGTAGTGTGCTACCATAATGTGTTATTTTGTTGTTGTTGATGTTATAGAATTTATGTTGTGGTTGACTATTTTTTTCTAATACGGACGAGACCTCTGGCAACGACAAAGCGATCAAGTAGTCAAAAATGCATGTTCCTCTATTTAGGTGCATGCGTAGAAACTTACAGAGGGTCTATTCTTGAACCTAATCTAAACTTTACCAAGGAGATAGGGATAGAAGAATTACAAAAATTAAAACAAAACTACACTATGAGGTGATGCACCAAAGGAATGATGGACACTTGTTTTGCTAATAGACACAAACCAATCAAATGCATACGATAACTAAACACAGATAACCAGATTTATAATGAAAGATCATATGAAAGCAAAAGAGACAAGAGAGGATCTAAAATCGATCACAGATGTGTTTTATTGCTCTGTAGATTGATATAATGCATTACAAAGAGGCCAAAAGGAAGAAACATATTATAGTTTAGTGGAAGGCTGAACTCCACAAGTACCTTTCTTTAAGAAGAAAAAGGGAGCCTACAAAACAAAGAATGTCCAACCCTTTACAATGAGTCCCGAGTTTGTATTTATAGATCAGATATACATACGGGAGAAAGAGAGAGAAGTGGGAAAAAATAGCTCCAAGCTCAACCACCACTATTTAATGACTCCCATGAAATCTACCCCAAAATCTACCTTTACTGCATCAACCACTGGTTTGGCACCTTGAAAGAGAGGAAATGGTGAGTAGATCGAATCCGATCTGGTAGTTGGAAGAAAGAGATCCTGCATTGAAAGCTTGAAGTCATTTCTCCATTTTTCCCACCTAACCTCCCAAAAATTAAAGTTTCAGACCTCCATGGCATAGGCGAGGTCGAGATCTTTCCAACGGTGTCAGATTTGCAATATTTCAAGCCACTGAGTCGAAAGATATGCCCCTTCAAAGTTTACATCGAGTCCGTACAAATGGGGGAAAACTAGTTTGAAAAATGGGCCCCCTTTTTAATATGGGACACGTGGCAGCTAGATTAGGGAAAATCAGGTTTGTGGGCTCAGAATTTATCTTTTCCCCTTTTCACAAGAATCACAAAATCCAAAAAAATTCCCATGGCCCCACTGCTCACTTGGACATGGCACCCTTTGGTTGGCTGGGAGGTGCGCTCCAATCTTTTCCTTTGTGCCTTTTTGTCAAAAGGAAAATTTTCACCTTTTCCTCCGACTCCCCACTTTGGTTTGACTCGGGCTCAAACACTGACTTTTCCTCTTTGGCGAGTCATGTGGCCCATTTTGCAACTTTTACACCTTTTGGGGTAAGGGGAAAAAAAACTTTTTCCTCCCGACGACCCACTTTGACTTGGGACACGTGGCGACATCGCACTTGTTTGAAAACCCTTTATCTATTCAATCCTTGAATTAGCACCATTTGGACACTTGGCAGCCTCCGTTGGCCTGGCTATGCATTGACTATTCAACTAACTCTACCCCCTTTTTTAGAAATGGACACGTGGTGGCCTCGCACTTTCTTGAAAGTCGATTCAAAATTTTCCTTTGGAGGAGCATCGAGTTGACACTTGTTGGCTTCCATAGGTTTGTGGACTTTTCAATGGTTCCCTCTTATCTTTTTGGACTCTAGGCTACGTGGCGAGCTCACACTCATTTGGGTCTCCACCTTTGGACCAACTCTTGGAAATGCGCTAGGCTGACACTTGGCACTCTCCACTTGCACATTCATACTTAGCCAATTTTGAGGCCCTTGTCCACCTTTGACTCTGTTTGACCATTTTGACTTTGTCTTTGTTCCGCCCTAGGACACGTGGAGATGCGGTGCTTGTTTGAGTCTCTCTTTTTGGATTCATCTTTGGAGAAGTGTCGTTAGGACACGTGGCTCTCTCTGCTTGCTTCTCCATACTTAGTCAATTTTAGACTCTTTTCCCAAATTGTTTTGAGCCTGAAAACTTTGAATCCTCACCATTTTTTCCCCTTTCTTGCTCTTGGCCTCTCTGCATTGCCCTTTCTCTCTACCCCTCTAATTTCATTGTTGAGTCTACTGTAGCTTGCAAAATAGTTTTAAGGCATGAAACGGCTTGACAGAGTCATTTTTCCCGCACATAGGGTCGTTTCTTCTCTCTCGGCCTCTGCCACTCCATTTCTAAGTCTTTTTCTACTATTCCAGGGATCTGAATGTGGTTTCTTAGGTTCTTTCTCTACGGGGTCATGGCTGATCCAATATTCTACCCGGGGTGAAATATGGATAACAATTTGGTGACTCACAGGGGTATCTGCCTGCTAGATGAATGATCAGTGGCCTTTTTGCATCCATTGGGCATGGAGTTGAGGACATCGGTCTGATGTAGATTCTTCCTCTGATTCATGAGCACGACTATTGGCGCTCTCAATTTTCATAAGAAATCTCAAAATGAAGGTTTCTGAGAGTAGAAAATTGTTTTGACCCAGGGTTCATCTCTCTCTCGAATGGACTACACAAGAGCAACAAAAACAACACCACAACTATATACAAAATTGAAAATCATACATGTTCCAAGTAGAACATGCAGAGTGTGCAAAGCACTTAGGAGAAAAGCAACCTAGACTATAGCAAGACAATGTGCACAAGCACTTAGAGGAAAAGAAACTAAGCTAATATGTACAAGGTGAGAACTTTCCTATTAGTAGCAGTGTTTAAGATAGATCCCATTCACTGGAATCTGTAACTCCTCACCATCCAATGTAGATAATTGGAAAGCATTGCTACTTTTACATTTTATGACCATATAAGGGCCACTCCAAATGGCATCAAACTTGGAGTGTCTCCCTGGTTTTTCTCGATCTACATCCCATTTCAACACTAGGTCTCCTTCTGAAGGTCCTTGTTCTTTCCTTCTTGTCAAAGCATCTTTTAATTGAGGCCTGATCCTTCTCCATTGTTTGAAGTGCATGCTCTCTAGTTTCTTCCAACTCCATCAGTTCTGCATACCTGGCCTCCATTGGTTCAAATTCAGACATCTCCAGTTGTCTCATGAGTTCCAATGCTAGGAAACTCTAATGATATAGGCAACACTACCTCTTTCCCATAGAAAAGCTTGAATGGGGAGCTGCCTATGGATCTTTTGGGCATTGTCCTATCAGCCCATAAGGCTGATTTGAGCTTTGTGTGCCAGGTCCTCTAGTTTTCATCAAGAGTTCTTGATGATCCTTAATAGGTTCTTGTTTGTGGACTCTCGCTTGACCATTACCTTAAGGGTAATAGTTTGATGAGGTGCTCAAGTAAATCCCATTCTTGACTACCCATTCTGTGACCTTGGAACCTATGAAGGCCAATGCATTATCTGATATAATGGTAGCTGGTACCCCAAATCTGGTCACTAATCCTTCATAGAAATCTAGTATGCTAGATTCATTTGCCTCTTTGAGTGCCACTGCCTCGGTCCACTTGGTGAAATAATCAGTTGTTGTCAAAATCCATTTGTGGCCTTGGCTTGAATTTGGATTGATGACTCCAATGAAGTCCAATCCCCATTGCATGAAAGGTTGATCAACTGAAATTGGGTGCAATGGAAGTGCTGCTAGCTTTTCTTTTCCCTTGAAGAATGCACAATTCTTGCACCTTTTGATCCATGCATAGTAGTCACTAAACACTTTGGGCCAATAATATCCTACTTTCATGATTTTGAGTGTTGTCACCCTTGGAGAAAAATGACCTCCAGCTGCCCCAACATGGAATTCTTGTAACACTCTTTCAACCTGATTTGTCCCAATGCATCTTAGCAGAACACCATTGATGTCCCTTTTAAACAAGACACCATCAATGAAAACATATGGGATGGCCTGGAGTCTGAAATGCCTTCTTTTTTCTTTACTCATCCAATGAGGACACAGGCCCATTTGAAGGAAGTGCACCATGTCTTGAGTCCAACAAGGAGCAGGTACATCAACATCTTCTTCTTCTTGACTATTATGTAGAGACAAAAACAACCTCTTTTTCACTTTTTTTTCTTCTTCTTGTTGACTTGAGGCTAGTTGTTCACACAACCCCTTACCATGGACCAGCTTAGTGACCTTGATCTCAATGTCATACTCCATGACACGAGTGATCCATCCTACTCTTTTTCATTCAAATCCTTATGAGAGAAGGAAATCTTTAACTCCTGCATGGGAGACTAACAATTGATCTTATTGTTCGAAACCAGATGCTTGAAATTTTTTAGTCCTCTGATCACTGCCAAGACTTGCTTTTCAATGAAGGAATATCTTACTTCATAGTCTTCCAGACCTTGACTAAAAAAGGCAATTGGTTGTTATGTTTCTTCTTTGTTCTGTTGAACTAAGATTGCAGAGATAGTGTCACTGCCACCAAAGGCATATAGTATGAAATCTTTGGAGAAATATGGATTCACAAGAGTTGGGGCTTGTGATATAGCTTCTTTGATAGCTTCAAAGCTTTCCTTTCCTTCATTTTCCATCTGAATGCTAAGCTCTTCTTCAACATCAATGTTATTGGCTTAACAAGGGTAGAAAATTTTGGGACAAACCTTCGAACAAAGTTGATCTTCCCTAAGAAGCTTTGAAGAGCTTTCTTGTGACTTGCAATGGCAATGCTCTTATTGCTTCAACTCTCTCTGGGTCAATTGCCAGACCCTCCTTAGACACAATATGGCCTAAAATCCTACCCTCATGGGCCAAGAATATGCATTTTTTAGGGTTCAAAGATACCCCAAATCTCTACATCTTTGAAACACTTGCCTTAGGTGAAAAAGGTGGTCTGCCATTTTTTTGAGAACACAGTGATGTCATCCAGATAGATCAGCACTATTTTGTTGATTATCCCTTTGAATGCCATATCCATGGCCCTTTGAAAAGTGGCACCAGCATTAGACAATCCAAATGGCATTTTTCTGTAGCATAGGTGCCCCATTTGGTGGTGAAAGTAGTTTTGAACTGATCATCTTCTTTCACCATGATCTTGATTGTATCCTGAGTAGCCATCTAAGAGAGAGAATCTCTCTGATCTAGACACCACTTGCAAGATCTACTCCATTGAAGGGAGTGGGTAATGATCTTTGAGAGAAGCTCTGTTCAAATCTCAAAAGTCTACACACAATCTAATTTCTCCATTCTTTTTCCTGACTGGGACTAGATTAGCAACCCAACTTGAATGTTTGATTGGAAATATTATACTTGCCTCTATCAACTTGTTCAGCTCTTTCTTCATCAGAGGCTCAATATGTGGATTGACTGGTCTCTACTTTTTCCTGATGGGCTTAGCAGCTGGATCTAGTTCAATTGTGTGTTGTGCTAGCTTTGGATTGAACCCTCTCAGGTCTTCATAACTCCAAGAAAATACATCTGGAAATTCTTGGCAAAGTTGTATGAATTCATACCTTTCTTGCTTAGTGGCCACTTTGCCAATTTGAAGTGTTTTGTTTCTCTCAACTGGGATTGACTCTGAATCTTCTCCTTTGATCTTGTATGTTAGCCTTCTCTTTTCTAAACTGATCATTAGGATTGAAGATGGACTCCAATGTCACTAAGCCTTTGGGAAGCTTGTTTGTATGCAGCTTATACTATTTGATTCCCATATTGTTGTTCTAATCTGCTTTGATTATTAGCTAAGAATTCAGCTTCTTCTTGTAGAAAATTAATGATCTATTGATCATTCTCAAACACTTTCCAGCATGTGTTGTTATCTAGCACTTTGGTCTCATGACCCACATGGATATGTGGTTGTTCTTTCTCTCTTTGATGTTGTCCACCACATCAAATGCTTGCTCCAACTACTGCAAGTCTATCAGCAACTTCATTCTCTTTCTTGGGTATGGACATAATGTTGAAGGCTTCAAAATCCTCCATGAGATCCCATACTCTACTCTTATAGTTCTTGAGCAGGTCATTCTTGACAGCATTAAGTCCTCTGACTTGATTGGAAACCAGTTCACTATCACCAAACACTTGCAAATTCTTGATTCCTAGCTTCCTTTCCCAATGAAGACCATGGACTAAAGCCTCATATTCAACAGTGTTATTTGAGCAAGAAAACTAGAATCTAAAGGCTGAATAATATTTCATACCTTTGGGGACACAATCATAGCTCCTCCTCCAACTCCTTGTCTACTCCTTGAGCCATCAAAGAATAATTTCCATACCTCATTGTCATCTTTATGTTCTAGCTTAATTAGGGCAGGAAGAGGATGATTCTCTTCATGTAGATAGTAGACACCTAGCTCAGATTCTTCCATCTCCTTATAAGGGTCAAAAGCATGTCTCTTGTTGGCCCATTCATCTAGAGTCAAGTCTGGATGCATCCCACCTTGGTATCTACTTCACCAAGTGTTTAGGAGGTCTTCTTGATCAAAAGTTGAGTAGTTGGCATTGATTGGGCTAGGCACATAAGATTCAATATGGTAATCAACAATGGGCTCAGATCTGATTGTGGCCTTCACCCCATACCTTGTTCTAAAGAGCATATGTGACCAATCAGCAGATAGATAGCCTCCAATTTTGGTTGTGAAGTCCTTGACAAACACAAAGCAAAATGTGGTGGCAAGTCTATGACTGACACATTCTGCAATACAGTCACATTAGGGTAGGCATGTAGAGTGAGGCTCAGATCTTTGATGATTCCAATAGTTTTCATTGTTGTCCCATCTAATTGTACTACTCCCCTAGAGATGACTTCATATTGGAGACCCAGTTGATCAGCTATTTGCTTGGGCATTACAAAACTACTTGCCCCAGAATCAATCATACAATTGTGCACCAAATTGTCCCCAATAATCAATGAAACATAGAAAGGGGAGGTCTCAGGTTCTTACCTTGTTGTTCTCCATGGTTCCTCCCAGGTTGAGCTGAATTGGTAAGCACCCTCTTTGCTTGATTAGGGGTTGATTTGAGCTTGACCAATTTTGTATGGCAGTCTGCAATAGATCCCTCTTACTCTCTGAATGGCCAAGTGACTCCCATAGTGAAATGTTCACACTTGTCCTCTTCATTTGCTCAATGATATTGAATGAGCTATCCTTTTGTTGCCCCTTCCTGGCACATTATTTTCTTGCACATGGGTTGACACAACCGGTGCCTGAGTGGATTTGGGAGGTGGCTTGGATTGGCTCTTGCATATTGGGAGTTACATTTGGAGCACCAGAACCTTGTGGAGTGATGGAAGGTTGAGGGTTACCTGAGTTCAGTGGTTGGCCTTCTCCAATGTTTCTCCTTTTAGACCGTGTATTGGTAGCTACACTTTGAGAAGGGAACTGGTTCATCCCACAGAAGTCCTCAGCTTGCCAATTGACAAGCATAGTTCACTTGGAGATGTCCCTCTTGTTGAGCTCCTTGTTGTTGATCCCCTTCTTGGCTAGGTTCTTGTGACACCATATTGGTTTGCACCATCAAGGCCTGATTTAGTGCTCCATTAAAGCACATTGATTGATTATGTGGCTGACTACATGGAAACACCATTCATACTCTTGTGTCATGTTATTCTGTGCTTGGAACCAATGCCCTTGATGTTGAGGTTGTATTTGGATCATAAGACCTTGAAAGGTCTAGTAGCTTGAGGTTGTCCTTGGTTTTGACTCTGATTTATAGTCTGAGATGGTGGTCTATTTTGTTGATATTGAGGTCTAGCTTATAAGTTTGAGGATGATATGGCCTAGAGCTCTGGGCTTGTTGTTTTTGATGGTCACCAACTCATTCCCTAGGTTCTGAAGTTGTTTCATGACTTCTGAAGTTATTTTGAGGTATTAGATGATGAGGTGGAGGCTTCAGTTGAGCTTTGACTCCTGGGAGTAGGTACAGGGCTAATGTGGGCATTTGGCTAGTATCTGGCTTCCTAACTCGGGGTATAGAGGCATGGATGGCCTAGGAGTGATTTTTCCAGCTTGAATCAAATGGTTCTCAGCCCCTATGGAAAGGCTATAGGCTACGCAGTAAGGTTGTACCCCCATTGATTGAATCATCAAAGAAATATCAAAATTTAAAGCCCTAAGAAAGTATAAGAAGGCACCTTCGTTAGTGGGATTTACTGTTGTTGGAATCCTATCCCAGGTCCACTAAAATCTGAGGTTAAAGTCTATCAGTTGCTCATTCGGGGCTCTCTTGATTGTTGTTAGTTGCTCCAAAAAGATAAGTTATCACCTTTCTCTCCAAACTGGTTGTGGAGGGTTGTGCATAGCTAGTTCCAATTTTGGATAGAGCTTGCCTCAAGGCTTCTGAACCATTGTGAAGCTTTCCCTTTGAGTGAAGAGGTGAAAGCAACTTGACTGTAATGTCCATCTCATGGATTTCATGGATTGTACAGACATTTGCAATATCTTCGACATGATCACCAAGGGAAGTTTTATTTTACCCAGTGAAATATGGGATGCTCTTTAATGCTTTGCAATAGGACTAGATTTTGTGCATTTAAGGGTGGACTACTGCCAGTGAAGTTAACATAAGGATTTGGATGAGCCATTCTGATTGGTCTGAGCACCCCTCTTGATTGAAAGAACGGTCTTCCAGGTGGAGGTGTTGATAAAGCTCTGATTGGTGGAGATAGAGACCTCTGGAATCTTCTTCTTTCCCTCCCTCTATCTGGGGACAAGTCTAGATAGACAAATAATCTCTCTTCTCTGGTTCTTGACCGTGTTTGTACTCTTCTCATGAACTTGCTTGGACTGCTGAAACCGATGATTTATTTCTTTTGGAGTCACTTAGATGTACAATTTTAAATGAGTTCCTTTATAAGGAAGACTCATTTGGTGTGATTATATAACACTAAACCTTCCCAAGGTGTGGGACCTTGCGAAAATGGAAAGCTCTCAGTTGAATGTTGGTTCCTATTCCTCTATATAGGTGCATGTATAGAAACTTGTAGAGGGTTTGTTATTGAACCTAATCTAAAATTTACGAGGAGACAGGGGATAGAAGAATTACAAAAATTGAAAAAGATCCTACATTTTAAGCCCAAATTCATTTCTCCATTTTTCTAGCAACTAACCTCCCAAATATTAATGTTTCAGACCCCAGATGGCATAGGCGATGTCGAGAACTTTCCAACGGTGTCGATTTGTAATATTTCGAGCCACTAAGTCAAAAGATATGCCCCTTGAAGTTTGCATTGGGTCATATCTGAATGGGTGGGAAAACCGAGTTTGAAAAATGGGTCCCCTTTTTAATGTGGGATACGTGGCATTGACAAATTAGGGAAAAATCGGGTTTGCGGGCTCGAATTTATCTTTTCCCCTTTTTCCGCAAGAATCACAAAATCTAGAAAAGCCCCGTTGCTCCGCTTGGACACGTGCTTTAACGCAGGTTGGATGGGAGGTGCACTCGATATTTTCCTTTGTGCCTTTTTTTCAAAAGAATTTTTTTCACCTTTTCCTCAGGCTCCTGCTTTGGTTTGACTTGAGCTCAAACAACGACTTTTCCTCTTGGTAGAGTCACACCCATTTTGTAACTTTTACACCCTTCGGGGTAAGGGAAAAAACTAACCTTTTCCCAAACGACCCGCTTTGACACAGAGACGTGGTGAAACCACACTTGTTTGAAAACCCTTTATCTATTCATCCATGAATCGCTCCATTTAGACACTTGGCACCTCATGAGGCACAGGCATCCTAGTGCTTTCTTGAAATCCTAAATCAAAATTTACCTTTGGAGGAGCGTCGAGTTGACACTTGTTAGCTTGCGGGTTGGTGGACTTTTCACCCCCTCTACTTTTTGGACTCTTGGTACATGCATGCGAGCTCGCGCTCATTTGGGTCTCTACCTTTGGATCAAATCTTGGAAATGCGCCTGAGTGACACTTGGCATTCTCTGCTTGCACATTCATACTTAGCCAATTTTGAAGCCCACCTATCTTTCTTTGACTATGTTGACAATTTTGACTTTGTCTCTGTACATTCCACCCTAGGACACATGGAGATGTGGCATTTGTTTGAGTCTCTCTTTTTGGATTCCTCTTTGGAGAAGCATCGTTAGGACACATGGCTTCCTCAGCTTTCTTCTCCATACTTAGTTTGTTTTATAATCTTTCCCAAACTTTTTTCGAGCAGAATTTGGATTTTGCCATTTTGTTTCACGATTCTTAGATGTTCTTACGAAGTTGGCCAAGCAGAGATAGGGTAATGGATGTATGAGGAATACTGTTAAAGATGGTTGAAGGTTGTTGTGCACGTATGACTTTTGAATCCACACCTAACTATGAGAGCTTCCTTTTTACTTGGAGGAACTACACGAAATGGAACATAAGACCACGAAATAAAAAAGTTAAACAATATATACGGTGACACTAGCGTATCTTAGATAAGGAAGTGTGGTACTTCTGGAAGGCTGTCGATCCACTTTTTTAAACAATTCAACGCAAGAAATAAAGTAAATGTTGTCTTACTGTACTCTATACAATTTAGGCATCTCATATAAAACACAATAAGATAGATCTAATCTAACAGGATAGGTTAAAATAAGATCCAGGGTCGAAATGGCGGTTACAGGTTCTCTGCGGTCGATAGAGGTCTTAAGCGAGTCACAGTGATTATGGGTTATTCGGGAATAGGTAGGTGGGTTATTGTTTTGGGTTTGTATTTGTAGATACGAGAGACCAATTTCGATCTAGATCATTTGTGGCCAAGAGGCTGGTTAAGTGTGGCCGAAGCGCTGATCAGACAAAATGACAGAGGGTCAAGGACAGAGGTCTTTCAAGTTGGTAGGTAAGTGAGTGAGGTGTTTGTGAGGTGTAGGTAGGATATCATACCGGTGGGTAGATCTAATGGGGTTTAGATGGAGCTAGGATGAGCTATGGGTTGGGTTGGAAAATGGTGGTATGAGGTCAATATACTGTGGGCTAGCTGATTACAGCTAGGAGAACGATCTTTGGTTCTTGTGGGAGTCTTGGGAATGTCACGGAGAACAAGCTTTAGGTCTCCCTTATGTGCTACTGTGAGGACTAGGTTGGTCGAATGAGGTATTAAGTTGTCGGATGTGATTTGATGAGGTTTTAGTAAGAATATGGAGGGATGAGTATTAAAGGAGGTCAATGGGTGGCTAGGAGAACAAATAACATACGTAAAGTATGAAAAAACAATGATGAAATAAGTAAACTAGAGGAGTAAAATGTTACTTACTTAGAATGCAGTTCACGGGCGTACGTGGCGATGGATGAAGGTATTCGTAGGACATTGAATACTTTGGAGGATCACAAGCGTTGGGGACCTTTTGCGTGGGCTTCTGTGCTCTCTTTCTTGCTTGGTTGGATCAAATCGTGTTGGGGTGAGTGTTGGATGGTTCTTGGGTGAATGTTGGACGTACATGCGAGAGAAAATACTTGATCTCCTTCTTTACATGCGTGCTCCTTCCTAAAACTTGTTCTCAAAATATGTGATATCTCTCGAGAATGTACGACCTTGAAATAAGGTTGATTTGGGGGTTAAAAGGTAGCAAGCGGCGGTTCCGACTTAACCGGCGGCGATTAAGGGTAAGCCGGAGTTGGTTAGGGCGGGATTTCCTAGGTTTACTAAACTAGGTAGATCCCCTTGATTTTATGGGATCTCGTTTGTTGGCTTCGTGGGTTAGCGTGGAATTTTCCTTATAACATGTAGGAATGTGGTTAGAGAGAATGTAGGCATTGATTTTACGGGTTTGGGTAAGTCTTAGTTAGTTATGACAACTTACTAAGAATAGGATTAGGAGTGAGGTGGCAGGTGATGTGTCTTGGTGATGTGGAGGGGTGGGTATTAGGTATTTAGGATAATTAAATAATAGCTTTATGATGAGGATAGAGATTAATTTAATTTAATTTAATTTAATTAATATTAGAAGCTGAGGTGAAGGGCCATGGCTAGGTAGATGTGTTGAGGTATTTATTTATCGAGGACTAAGGGAGTGTGACCCAATTTTGGTGTCTGCGTTTCTTCCCCCTTTTGGCTCTGGTCATACTTCTGCACATTGCCCTTTTCTCTCTACCCCTGCCGATTTCATTGTTGAGTCTACCTATAGCTTGAAGAATATTTTTAAGGCATTAAACGGCTTGACAAAGTCATTTCCTTCTTGCGTAGGAGTCGTTTCTTCATCTCAACCCTCCGCCACTCCATTTATGAGTCATACTACTACTTGTTCATAGGATCTAAATGTGTTTTCTCGGGTTCTTTCTCTACGGGGTTGTGGCTGATCAATATTACGCCTCGGGGGCAAAATATGAATAACACTAATAGCACCATGGCAAGGTTAGAAGGTAAACCAAAACGTACGAAAGCAACTCTAACCAAGAATGGCGCCGATGATGGCGAGCATATGGTCAGAGGATCTTCTACGCTAGATGCTGAATGGGAACTCAACGCCAAGTATGTGCTACCCAATCCAATATGGAGTGAGGGGCGACCATCTGACGGAGTGTTACAGAATACTAATCTTCTACCTAAATGCTGAATGGGAACTCAACGCCAAGTATGTGCTACCCAATCCAGTATGGAGTGAGGGGCGACCATATGACGGAGTGTTACAGAAAACTATGCTTGAAAAGAAATGCGGAAAGCTGGAAATACTCAACACCCAGAATGTGCTTGCTAACCCAGAATGGGATAGTAGCTACCATAGGGCGGAGGTCAAATTAGAACAATATCAACTGCTGAAAGTAAGAAGGGCATTACAGTATGATAAGCAAGAATCTAAGTTCTTTGCCGATCTCTTTGCCCGACTTCTGATATAAATGGTGAGATCTTGCTAACAATACGGATCAGATTAAGATGCAGATTTCTCCGAGCTGTTATGACAGTTCTGTATTTTTTATATAACCAGCAGCACACAGAACTTACACCGGAATAGATTTTTTCAGAATGGCTCAGAATATAACCAACATGACACTGATTTTAGAATAGCTCGAAATTCCTTAAAACTTATTCAAATAACATGATCTGATTACAAATCACTATTAGCAAGAGGGCGCTCAGACTAACCCCAAAAAAGACTCAAAATGCAGGCTATATTAAATGCACGAATTTCAAGACACCATGAATGGTACGGCCCAGCACAGGGGCGATTTTGCTTTTAAAAATCAGATTGTCTTCCAAAGATTCTACAGCCTTGCATACATGGGCGCCTAGCCAAGAAGGACAGAATGAAACAATACCCACTAAGAATTTTTTTGTCTTTTTGGATTTATGAATAAAACTTCGAATCTGCTGCAGCAAAAATACAGAAACCAGGAAACTCTAATATGTAAAATCTGAACCTAATTAGACAAATGCAGATTACACAGCACTAAATCCACTGAACTCACAATCTAAAGTAAAATCACCACTAGTTGTTGTCTTACAAACAAGAAGCGATGCCCGAGCTAGGAGGCCTTCATTCCTCGAAGCAAACCTAGAGCCAAACCGGCAGCATAACAATATGGCAGTCCCAAGATGATGAATGATGCTCAAAGTCTTCCTTTTATAACTTCCTGTTGACTTCACCAAACCCTAAAAAACACTTCAACATCCAAACCCTAATCCTTTCTCCAAGATGGCGCCCTTTTCCTTTCAAGCTTAATATTGATATTTTAATTAAACTCAATACCTTGATAAATGCGCCCACCTTAAGCTTGCTTTGACTTTGGAAATTAATAAAATAATCTTAATGAAGGCCCCCTCGAAAACCCACTTTTCAAAACAACTTAAAGTCGATAGACTAGGCGAAGGGTCACGTTCGAATATAATATTAAAACGTGACCTTTAATTAAATATATCAACTTAACTCTTCAATCATGCCCTGAAGCCAATAATGACCAGTCAACTGACCAAACTGAAGTAGGAAGTCAACCAAGTTGAACCCAACTGAAAACTGCCAAAAATAGAATTTACTAAAAATAGTAAATTCCAGAAAATACTCAGAATGCCGAAATGAACATACCACTGCGAAGCTTTCTGAAAACCCAGAAAGAATCCACCTTTGAATCCACCACTCAGAGCAAAGACATCCTCAAAATAGGAAACCTAATTTACCTTCCGAGTAGCCTTGGGTTTCGAAAAAAAGGCCAACGCAGTCCTTTGGAAAGATCAAGTGCGAGAAGGGGACATTACAGTCCGCCCTCCCCAAGATTGCTTGTCCTCAAGCAATCGCAAACCAGGATGCTGCAGAATCTCATCACTTTCCCAAGTCGCATCCTCCATCGGCAGGTTCTTCCACTTCACCAGGTATTCTCTGATAGTTCTTTTCCTCAAAGTACGCTCTCTGAAATCAAGTATCCCCTCTGGAATTAGAACCAACTGTCCCTCCTCATCCAAAGGCGGTAACTGTGATGAAGCAACCACATTATGTCCAAGTGCCTTTTTGAGGCGAGATACGTGGAAAACATTATGCACTCTGCTATCAGAAGGTAGCTCTAACTCATAAGCTACTGCCCCACTTTTTCTGATGACCTTGAATGGCCCATAGAAACGAGGTTTGAGCTTCTCAGCTCCACTCTTCTTGAGTAGGTATGCAGTAAGGCTGCAATCGATCGGAGATAAACCATATCCCCACCTCAAAAGAACGCTCAACACGTCTCTGATCAGCATACATCTTCTGCTGATTCTGTGCAATCTGCAGATTATCCTTCAAGATTTCATGATGTCTTGACTTTGCTGCAACAAGTCCTTGGCTTGGGGTGCTCTGCTCTCACCAAACACCAAATCGGCAAAGCTAGGTGCTTCATACCCATAAAGAGCCAAGAAAGGAGACATCTTAATCGACATATGAAAAGAAGAATTGTAGCAGTACTCGCCTATATGCAGCCACTTGACCCAAGCTCTCTGCTGTTCTGAAACATAGTTTCTCAAGTAGCCTTCCAACCACTTGTTCACTACTTCCGTTTGTCCATCTGTTTGGGGATGGTAACTAGTGCTTGGAGTGAGCACAGTACCACTCATTCTGAAGACTTCTTGCCAAAAAGTACTTAGGAACTTGCTGTCCCTATCACTCACAATGTTCTTTGGCAACCCATGCAGCCTAAACACCTCTCGAAAAAACAGATCTGCAACTTGGGCTGCAGAAAAAGTGCTGGTAATGGCAAAGAAATGAGCAAATTTGGTTAGCCTATCCACCACTACATAAATACAATCCTTCCCTTGGGCCTTGGGCAACCCTGTGATGAAATCCATCGAAATGCTTTCCCATTTTGATTGGGAATAGGGAGTGGTTGCAGCAAACCGGCTGGTAATGTATGCTCATTCTTATTCACTTGACAAACAGGACACTCCTGAATGTAGCGTTGTACTTCTCCTTTCAATCCTTTCCAAGAAAACCTTTCTCGGATCTGCCTATATGTCTTGAAAAACCCTTGGTGACCAGCAACTGGAATATCATGAAAAGTCAAAAGAATCTTCTTCTTAAGCTTTGAATCAGCCACCAGAAAGATTCTTCCCTTATAGTGTATCAATCCCTCAGTCACCTTGTACCTTTCATCATGAAAAGTACCCTCAATAATGCTGGTTGCAAACTGATTTTTGGCATAATCAGCAAGCAACATGTCTCTCCAATCTGCAGTAAGCTCACATAATGAGCTAAGATGAGGTCTCCTGGATAAAGCATCAGCCACAATATTATTTTTCCCTTTGACATATTCAATGTCAAAGTTGTAAGCTTGAAGCTTACTCACCCACTTCTGTTGCCTCTCATTCAGGTCCTTCTGGTGCATGAAATGCTTGAGGCTATTGTGATCAGTCTTAACCACAAACTTGTTCCCCACCAAGTACTGCCTGAACTTGGCTAATGCATGCATAATGGCAAGCATTTCTTTGTCATAAATTGAGTATGTTCTTTCCACACCCCTTAATTTTCGGCTCTCATACACAATAGGGTGTTTGTCTTGCATCAGGACAGCCCCAACTCCTTCACCTGATGCATCACACTGCAGCTCGAATGGCTTGGAGAAATCTGGAATAGCCAGAACCGGACACGAGCTCATGATCTTCTTGAACTTGTCAAAAACAATTTGAGCCTTTTCTGACCAACAAAAGGCTCCTTTTTTGGTGAGATCAGTAAGGGGAGCAGCATTCTGTGAATACCCCTTTACGAATCTCCGATAAAAACCACAAAGACCCAAAAACCTTTCAACTGAGTCAAGTTCTCAGGAGGTGGCCAATCAACTACTGCTTTGATCTTTTCCGGATCCACCTTCACTCCCTCAGCACTGATTATGTGGCCAAGGTACAGTAACTCCTCCATTCCAAATTCACATTTGGATGCTTTTGCGAACAAACTCTCAGATTCGAGAATACTAAGCACTTCCTCCAAGTGCTTGAGATGATCCTCCCAAGTCTTGCTGTAAATCAGAATGTCATCAAAAAAAATCAACACAAACCTCCTTAACTGATTTTGAAAAACACGGTTCATGCAAGACTGAAAGGTAGCCGGAGCGTTAGTCAACCCAAATGGCATGACTAAGAATTCGAAATGGCCATAGTGACATCTGAAAGCTGTCTTCTCCACATCCGATCCTCTCATTCGAATCTGATGGTAACCCGATCTCAAATCGATCTTCGAGAAGAACTTGGCCCCATGTAGCTCATCAATGAGCTCATCTATCCTGGGAATGGGGTATCTGTTTTTATGGTGCTTTGATTGGCACGATAGTCCACACACATGCGCATGGTACCATCCTTCTTCTTCACAAGAACTACGGCGGATCTGAAAGGGCTCTTGCTTGGGCGAATGAAGCCCATCTCCAAGAGTTCTTGAATATTCTTCTCAATCTCATCCTTTTGCCTCTTTGGGTACCGATATGGAGTTGTAATCACCGGTTTAGCTCCTTCCTTGAGCTCTATGATATGTTCTGAACCCCTTTCAGGTGGTGGTCCAGGAGGCAAGTCTGCAAAGACCTTGCTCTTCTTCGTGAGTAGAGACTGAACATCAGGAGGATGGTCTCGTTTAGTCTCAACCGGACTAGCAGGAAGGATCATGCACTCTGCAACCCACTCGGCTTGATCGTGACGGATCAGCCTTGCCATACTTTTGAATGACACTACCCGAGGGCCCCCATTGGACATTCCTCTTAGGACTATCTTCTTACCATCAGATTGAAACTTCAGCTCCATAGTCTGCAGATTCAAGGAGATCTCCCCAAGAGAACGCAGCCATTGAATGCCTAGGACGGCATCAGTATCTCCAATGTGGACTACATAGAAGTCATCCTTGACTTCGTAATTCCCCAATTGCATGGTCAGGTTCGAGATTTTCTTAGTACATGAAATATGGAATCCATCGGCAACCATGACCTTGAACCCTTCAAACTCCTCTGTTTGCAGCCCCTTCTTCGCCACCACAACTTCATCAATGAAGTTATGTGTTGCTCCAGTGTCGATCAAGGCAACGATTCGCTGCCCTTTGATCATCCCTCGAACCTTGAATGATTCGTTTCTTTGGAAGCTAGAAAGTTGAGCTAAGACTCCAACACTTTCTTTCTCATCTCCGGACTCTTCTGGAGCTCTATCCACCTCACTTTCTTCAAAATCAGATTGCTGGTCGAAAAATCAGAACTACTTTCACCAGCAGAATAGTACTCAATCTGATTGAATTTAACTCCCTTAGGGCAAACATGATCTTGAGACCACTTGTCCCGACACCGGAAACACAACCCTTTTCTTCTGAGTTCATTCAAGGTTTCAGGATCCAACCTGGTGACATGGGGATTGTGATGTTTGAACTCCTTGTGCTGAGGTCTCAAGGGAGGTCTATGTTGAGGTCTTTTCCCTTTATCCCTTTTCTGAAAGGGGGAATTTGACTGAAATTTTGCCTTAGGAGCAGCCCACTCCATGTTTCTTGCTTTCTTCATGGCCTCCTGCAGGGTTGGTGGATCAAAGGCCTTAACCCAACCTTTGAGTGGTTCTGTCAACCCTTCACTGAAAAGGATCACCAATCTCCTCTCCGTGATTCCAGTCACCATGACTGATAGTCTCTGAAACTCCATAATGTAGGCATCAACTGTGCCATATTGTCTCAATTGTGCCAGTTCCCTGAAATGAATTTCAGGATCCTTTTTTCAAACCTCTCGATGAGCCTAGTAGTGAACTCATCATACGTTGTGATAGACCGATGACCCAAGGTAACTAGGCCATGGTACCACCATTCATGCGCCACCCCATCAAGGTGTAGTGTAGCGAACTTGATCGCCTCCTCTTCTGCCATAGGTCTGAGAGCTAGATAGTTATCCAGCTTCTGAATCCAAGCTCGGGCTGAACTAGTATCATTCCCGTCAAAGTGTGGAAGTGACACCTTGTTGATAGCTTGGTACAAGTCTCCTTGATTTGATGGTCTTCTTTGATCATAGTGTCTCCCGTGTCCTTTGTTTTTCCTTTTATGATCCATGAAATCGTTATAGGACATATCCATCTTGATGTCGTCAGGTAGAGAGTCATACTCTGCACGACCAAGTCTCAACTGCTCCACGAATGAAACATTCTCTTCAGGATCTGGCTGAGTGTTTACAGGTGCCAAAAAGGGGGTTTGAAAGGCCTGGAAGAAATATAAGTGTTGTTTGACACAGTCCGGGCTGCATATCCATCATGCTGGTTGGAGGCACTATGCTCTCCTCTGTGCTCTAAGTTGTTCTGTGGAATGGTATTCTGACCCACTTTCCCCATCATGAGAGATACCATGTCCATCAAGGCATCCATCTTTCTTCCAAATCTCATTCCGGGACTCATAGACCTTTCTCTTCCTTTCCCATTGTCATCTCTGTTGTTGGTAACTCTCTCGTTACCCCCAACTGATCTCTCACCCTCTGCCATATCTGATTCCTGAGAAGACTCCCAATGAGCCCTCAAGATCTTTGAAGCTGTCTGACCTTCTGGAGCTTGGTAAGGCTGGAACTATTTTCCAACCTTCTTGTCTTCCCTTGCAATGTACCTCTTTTCTCTGTCACTCATAGACAGATTGTTCACAGGATGGGAAGATCTTCGCTCTGATACCACTGAAATATTCCGGGCCAATTTTTTTGTTTTCTTTTTAAAACAGATTACAACATTACAATCAAAGTACCCGTTAAGGTTAGAAGGTAAACCAAAACGTACGAAAGCAACTCTAACCAAGAATGGCGCCGATGATGGCGAGCATATGGTCAGAGGATCTTCTACGCTAGATGCTGAATGGGAACTCAACGCCAAGTATGTGCTACCCAATCCAATATGGAGTGAGGGGCGACCATCGGCCAGTGTTACGAAATACTAATCTTCTACCTAAATGCTGAATGGGAACTCAACGCCAAGTATGTGCTACCCAATCCAGTATGGAGTGAGGGGCGACCATATGACGGAGTGTTACAGAAAACTATGCTTGAAAAGAAATGCGGAAAGCTGGAAATACTCAACACCCAGAATGTGCTTGCTAACCCAGAATGGGATAGTAGCTACCATAGGGCGGAGGTCAAATTAGAACAATATTAACTGCTGAAAGTAAGAAGTGCATTACAGTATGATAAGCAAGAGATCTAAGTTGCTGCCAGTACTACTGCCAGCTTACAATAAAAATGGTGAGATCTTGCTAACAATACGGATCAGATTAAAGATGCAGATTTCTCCGAGCTGTTATGACAGTTCTGTATTTTTTATATAACCAGCAGCACACAGATTTTCTGGAATGGCTCAGAATATAACCAGCAGCACACAGTTTTCTGGAATAGCTCAGAAATTCCGTAAAACTTATTCAAATAACCTGATACTGATTACAAAGCACTATTAGCAAGAGGGCGCTCAGACTAACCCCCAAAAACAGACTCAAAATGCAGGCTATATTAAATGCACGAATTTCAAGACACCATGAATGGTACGGCCCAACACGAGGGTGATTTTGCTTTTTTTAATCAGATTGTCTTCCAAAATTCTACCTTGCATACATGGGCGCCTAGCCAAGAAGGAAGAATGAAACAATACCCACCATGAATTTTTTTGTCTTTTTGGATTTATGAATAAAACATCGAATCTGCTTTGAGCAAAAATGCGAAACCCGAGAAACTCTAATATGTAAAATCTGAACCTAATTAGACAAATGCAGATTACACAGCACTAAATCCACTGAACTCACAATCTAAAATAAAATCACCACTAGTTGTTGTCTTACAAACAAGAAGCGATGCCCGAGCTAGGAGGCCTTCATTCCTCGAAGCAAACCCAGAGCCAAACCGGCAGCATAACAATATTGCAGTCCCAAAGATGATGAATGATGCTCAAAGTCTTCCTTTTATAACTTCCTGTTGACTTCACCAAACCCTAAAAAACACTTCAACATCCAAACCCTAATCCTTTCTCCAAGATGGCGCCCTTTTCCTTTCAAGCTTAATATTGATATTTTAATTAAATTCAATACCTTGATAAATGCGCCCACCTTAAGCTTGCTTTGACTTTGGAAATTAATAAAATAATCTTAATGAAGGCGCCTCCCTCAAAACCCACTTTTCAAAACAACTTAAAGTCAATAGACTAGGCGAGGGTCAACGTTCGAATATAATATTAAAAGCGTGACCTTTAATTAAATATATCAACTTAACTCTTGATCATGCTCTGAAGCCAATAATGACCAGTCAACGAGACCAAGCTAAGTAGGAAGTCAACCAAGTTGAACCCAATGAAGCGCCAAAAATAGAATTTACTAAAAATAGTAAATTCCAAAAATACTCGAGAATGCCGAAATGAACATACCAACTTTGCGAAGCTTTCGGAAAACCCGAAAGAATCCGCCTTTGAATCCACCAACTCCGAGCAAAGACATCCTCAAATAAGAGTCATGTATCTATGATCATCACTAGAGAAAGATGTGAGACGCATGTGTATGTGGGTATGGTAAAGATAATGACATATAAGAAATCGATCTAGCATGTGTAGTAAAGTGAACATGTAAAATCACAAGTAAGCAAATAATGAGTAAATGCCCCCAAGACAATGCAGTATGTTGTGGATGGATAGGATGGAATACAATGTGGACAGTAGGAGCCACATGTCTCTGAGTGAATGGAAATGTATGCAATGAGGTTCATTTGGTTTTACCCCTCAACGATCGAAATGAGCGTAAGCGAAAGTGCGTCATCAAGAAATAGTCACGGTGTAAGTATGTATAACATAATGTGATAAATGATTATGCGCGAGTGGCGGCGACGACATGTGACCTAGGGATGATGTGTGCGTAAACCTTATAGCCCAAGCATATATCATGAAAAAGGATTGAAATAGTGATGATTTATTATCAGGCATATATCTCTACATGGTGATTAGAATAGGTGATGGAAATGTAAGTATAAGGAGTGGTGATGTAGCCTAAAGCGTATACCACTACAAGGTGATGAAAGGGTGACCATTTAGCCTATAGCATATGTCACTAACCTAGTAATGTCACATGATAGAAGGTCAAATGATGAGAATGTGAGTATGATAAGGTCCATTTGATTTGTAAACCATTGGCAGTTGAGTATGGATCAAGGAACTAAAGTGTGTCATAGGGTAGTTAGTGCAGCATGTAGATGTGTGATGAGAATAAACGACCATGTGATGAGTAAAAATGTGTAAATATGTAATGTGTAGAATGTAATGCAATGCATGAAAATTCACAAGATACAGTATATAGGATAAATAGTGTATGATTCTAGGCTTTTCATAATAGAAGTGTGATATAATGAATAGAAGGATGGTGTAGATGATATGTATGGTGTATAGAAATGTAAAAACATGAATGATGTGAAATAATGCAAGATATGTAGATATCCTGAGAGTGTAAAATGTGCATGAAATAGAGATGCAGAGTAGTCAATGTGTGTAACCTATGTGATGAGTATGGCTAAATAGGTAATTGATGTAATGTGTAATGTGTAAGATGAAATGCAAAGTGCATAATCAACCCAGTATAGGTGTATGTATGATGAAGTCTAATATGATATGTGTAAGATGTGTAAGATATGTGTATTATGTGTGTAATATGTAGACTAAACATGTAGAATGTAGTACCTAAGATATATGTTGTATGCGAAGACACGATGTGTAATTCCTACGGTGTAGTGTACGAGGTTCATGTTTAGTATGCCCTCAATATCTAAGTGTGAACCATAGCAAAAGAAGCGTGTCCTCGGGGAATGATGATGCTAAACGTGTGATGAGTATGCCTATATGTGTAGTGAAATTACTTGTATAATTCAGATTATGAGCAGAAATAGAACACCAAATATAACAATATTTCAGATAAATGATCTCGATATGCAATTAAATAGCTTAGCCACTTTGAGGGGAAACCTCCAAACCATATAATAAGACTCAAATGCTCGAATGATAATCAACTACTCCTACGATCCCCTATATATATTATTCATATGTCATGACCATCACTAAGGCTAACCTCTTAAGCATTATAAATTATAAATGTAACTTCCCCTCTAAACCAACATTTTCCTCAATGTTGAATAATCCTGGATATTTTGCTTGAGAAAAACTTCATCCTCGGAGTCACACCCTCATGTTGATTCTTCATCTTGATCGAGATATTCCTTAATGTCTCTAGTTCTCGGAGGCTCTTAGTATATGTTTGTGGAATCTTCTTTGGATCCAAATGATTCTTCCTTCCTCATCAATTTCCGGTAGCTCTATTTGGGCTGAAAATTTATGTCCAGTAACCTTCTTGAAAGGAAACATGGAGTGCGGTGTACATGTATGAATATTGAGGAAACTCTAGTTTATAAGAAACACTTCCAATTTTTGTAAAACTTTGATAAGGGCCATAATATTTAGGAGCAAGTTTGTTTTCCTTTTATTGATTCAAAGACATGCATGTAAGGTTGCGGATGTACAAAACCTTGAGTCACGATTTCAAAACTTCTTTCACTACGGTGTTGATCTACTTGTTGTTTCATCTGTTTTGTGCCCGATGCCAAATTCTCCTTCAAACCAGCCAAAACTTGTTGTTGATGCTTAATGTGTTCTAAAAATCTATGACCTTAGTTTTCACCCTCGAGGAAGAAGTGATAGATGGTGGATGGTAACCTTATAATGCGAAAATGTCATCATTTGAGAAGAGGTATGAAAATATTGGTTATACCACCATTCTGCGAAGTGGTGTCCATTTAACCCATGTTCTTGCTTATTTGATACAAAACAACGTAGATACCCCTCTAATAATTTGGTGACCACTTTCATTTCCCATCGGTTGGAGGATGGTAAGATGAAGCTATGAGCTAAATAAGTACGAAACATTGAAATAAATTTATCCAAAAATTACTCGTGAAAATAAGATCATGATCACTTACTGATTATCTTTGGGGTTCCATGTATCTTTTGAGCTTGTCTCCAAAAAAAAAGTTGCGGCTGTCTTTGGATGAAAATGGGTGTGAAAGGGCACAAAATGGGCATATTTTGTGAGCACTATCCACAATCACGAATAACATTTTACCCTCAGCAGGAAATCTTGTGATGAAATCCATGGATACCTCCTCCCATCTCTAGTTAAGGGATTGGTAATGTTTGCATGATAGAATTGGTTTCTTAATGGTTTCACCTTTGTTCTATTGGCACACCAAATAATCGATATAAAATTGTGTACATCACCCTTGATTCCTTCCCAAAATAATTCTCTTTTTATTACATAATATGTCTTGAAAAAACCAAAAGTGTCCTCCATAGTGATGCATGTAGCTCTCACTGAGAATCTTATGCTGACTGAAAAGCATTTGCCTGAGTATAACCTATCCTTGTACCATGGGCATTACCTTTCCACTCAAATTTGTTAGATGGTATAGATCTTTTCTTGATATTTTGTATTAGAGGTGTATCCTGTTCACGATCCCATTCCAATCTTGTGTCATCTACCTAATCGGCCTTGACATGGACATTACACATAGTAATGCATATGCGAGATGTATCCCTTCTTGATAGCACATCGATACTACATTTTATTTACCCTTTTTGTATATGATTTCAAAATCATAACACAACATTTTTAACCCATTTCTTGTTCCTTAAATGATAACCTTTGCTCTAAAAAGTATTTGAGATTATCATGATTATTTTTCACCTTGAAGTGTCTACCGATTAGCTAGGTCCTCCATTGATTGACCGCATGAAGAATAGCCATCATTTATTTCTCATAGAAAGGTTTGAGAAGATATTTTCTTTTGAATTGGTGACTCCCAAATGTAATTGGTCTTCCTTCCTACATTAGAACTACTTACAGATCTTGATCTGAAGTGTCACACTCATGATTGGAGGTTTTAAGAAGTTGGGAGTAATGTAAAATTGGATGGTGCACATGAATTCCTTGAACTACTCAAAGGATTTAGTGGATACGTGTCCCGATGGAAGGCATCCTTCTTTAGTAATATAGTGAGTGGAGCTGCGATTCTACCATATATCCTCACAAATATTTTGTAGTACCACTGTTAATCTTAAGAACCCTCACATATTTTTGATAGTTTTGGGCCTTGGGCATTCAGCGTAGTTTTGATCTTGACGATAAACTTTTACACCTTAAGTAGTGATCTGATGTCACATAAGTACTCTACCTCTTGTACACCAAAATAACATTTGGATGGCTTTGCATCGAGCTTATGTTTCTCCAAAACTTCGAATATTTTATATACATGTTGATATGTCCTTCCCATGTCTTCTGCTATAAATCAATATTTCATCAAAGAAAACTAATACAAATTTCCTTACAAAATGGTGAAAAAACAATGTTCATCGATCTTTGAATGAAATGTTGAGGAGCATTTGTAAGACAAAGGGCATTACCAAAAAATCATAATCACCCTCGTGAGTCCAAATCCATTTTATGAACATCTTCCTCTCTTATTCTAATTTTATGGTACCCCCAAACAAAGATCTAATTTTGTGAAATAAATATCACCATGTCACGATAGGCTATCAGTAAATCATCGATTCTTAGAATTGGAAACTTATCTTTGATGGTGTACTTTTTGAGTTCTTGATAATATGGATACATCCTCCACATTTCATCCTTCTTTATGCATGACCATTTGAAAGAATATGTGCTCTAGTTATGCTTGATGATACACTTTCCTTGACATTTCTGCACCATTTTCTTGATATCACTTTTATGGGAATATGGGTATCTGTATGGTATGATGTTAGGTTACGGCTCCCCAAACTCGACCAAATGGCATGATCGTGATCTCTAACTAGTGGTAGTCCATTCGAAATTACATCAAAAATAGACAAGTGAGCATTAACAATCTTACGAAGATCGGGTGACATTGAAGACTTTGGATTTTGTACCTCTCCATGGAAAATAAATTTACTCTGAATCCCTCTACTTCTTTTACGATAACCTTCTTCAAAGCTTATGAGAGATAATAATCTGTGGAGACTTAGATACCATCACTTTTCGATTGTATTGTCCTTCCTGTTATCCAAAATTCACCCCAGACAATTTTGATAACATACATCGAAATATTGAAGTCAGAGGCAAATTGATTGATTGGAGCAAACATCGTGTTTAAGGGTTCCCTGTGAGTTTTCTAACTCCACGGCGAAAGAAGGAAAGAGCAAGCTCGAGAAAATGCGAAAAAGTTGCGAGGAAGGCAAGTAGGTTGATCAGGGAAAAATGGTGAAAATTGGCTAAGTCTCATTTCAAGGTCGCCTTTGGAGACATTGGAGCGAATATCGTGGAAGGTGCGGATCGGCGAAAAGCCTCCCGAAGTGACGGCCGCTAAGCATTTGGGACAAGTGGGACATGAGTATGAGGTGGGCACGAGAAGTCGATCCGGCGAAAAAGGAAGAAAAAGCGACTAGCTGTTGGCGGGAAGATTCGGGACAAAAAGTGCGAAAGGACCCGAGCGGCCGGTTCAGTGAAATTGAAAGCTAAATTGATCAGAAGTGATTGGGACATTCGGACCATGAGTACCCAAACCGTGAATCGGCCTTAAAAGAACTTTCACACCCAAGCGGTTTGGGACATCGGGCATGAGGACCTGGCCCAGGCCAAGAATCGGGCGGCGGAAGAATTTGTCATGGCTCGCTACGGGGACATTTGGGACAAATGGGCCGAAGCCGAATCGGGCGACCGGAAGAAGAATTTGTCCCATGAAGCACGAGGACATTTGGGACAAATGGACACGACCGGCGATTCGGCGTAGAAACAAGAAATTTCAAATTGTTATCAAAAATGGGACAAAGAAGGGGCGAGTGGGACACGGATCATTTGAAAGGAAGAAAGCGGCTCAGCGGTCCAACAAAGCATGTCATCCGAGTGAATATGGGACAAGGAAGCCCATTTCGGGCGGATCAAAGTTATGTCCCAAACGGTTTGGGACATCCCAGGACAAAAAGGGACGAAGGCGCGAGAGAGCCGGCCGGACCCGTCGACCCAGCTAGATCGTGACACGTGTCACGAGGAAAAGGTCAAAAAGTCAAAGGGTGAGTTTTGACTTAGATCCGAACCAATGAAATAGTGCCACGTGTCCAAGTTTAAGGGGCCTGAGGAAATTTCAAAGAAAGCCCATGTAAATGTAGAGGAGGGAGAATTATGTATCAATCGAGGCACACTGCGTGTCATCCAGGTGGCGAGCGTGAAAATTTCAAAAACCGTTTTGGTACATTTGTGCCCTAAATCTTGAGACGCCATATAACTTTCGATCGAGCTCGGATTGCACATTCTTTATATCAACGGAAAGCTTGTGAGATGCTCTACATGATTCTGGATCAATCTCGAGTTTTGATGCGAGTCTGAAGAGAGAAAATTGAGAAACGGATCTGGCGCAGCGTGATAATGGCGAGAAGCGATGTTTCAACAACTTTGTTTTAATGCTAATGGGTCGCATTCTTCTTCACACGGCCGGGAAGTGACATTTCGGTGGCCAAATTAATGCATGGGTCGCATTCTCCTCCAAAATCGGTCAAAATGGCGGGGTATGGGTTGGTAAGGTATCCCATGCCGTTTTTAATGCATCTGCATCGATAAGGAATGGGCTACACGCTTTTCCTACATTTTCTCTCTCTGGGCTCGACCCATGCGATGTAAAAAGCCAAGATTTGGCTCGAAGAAAAGTTGTTCATTCTTTCTCTCTGCCCTCCCTTCTTTTCTTCTCTAGGGTTGAAAATGGAGTTTGAACCTCCTCCTGCTCTGTAATGGCATTTTTGCCTCTTATTAATGGAATGATGTTAATGCAAACTTACGGAGCAACAAAACGTGTTTCGTGATGCATCTGTCCATCCTTCCTTCGTTTTTACTTGTTCTCTTCTTGCCTCTCTTCATTGCAGTATTTGTGCATGTTTGAATGTTCATTGCAGATTTGGAGCATGTTCATGGAGTTTTGGGACATTTTACGTGTGAAATCTATCCTTGGGCCTATGATGCATCTCATGTCCATCCTTCCCATTGCTCACCTCTCTTTGTCCATGGTAGTTTTGATAGATGTCAACATTCTCCTTCTCTGGTGTATCACCATTTTAGTGTAGGCTTTTTTTGTTTTTCCCTTCTCTCTCTCTCTCTGTCTCCTTGGCATGGTTAGATTAGGATTAGATTAGCTTGCTGCACTTTGGAATAGCTTGTGGCGGGTAGTTTAGGAGCGAGGAACCAGCCTTCTCTGGAGATTCCTCTCTCGTTTCACAGTCCCACACTTGGAGAGAGGTTTCCATGTTGTGCGATCACACCTGGATGCACGAACATCAACCTAGAAGCCTGATGTCTGCATCCGGAGTGCTTGTGATTTTGCACTAAGCTGTTTTGGCACGCTTTGGTGGGGGACCTTAGAGGTCTTCCACTTCATCTTTTGCGCGAGGTTGGTGTGTTCTGTGAAGATTTCAGCCTTTGGAGGCACTTACAACACATCCCCAAGCGACTCCATCGATCAATGACCCATTTTTATGAGAGCTTGCGAGACCCGTTTCCATCCATTTTCATCCATCTTTCTTTCCATCCCTTTCATTCTTTTCCATTCCATGAAGTTGTGCAATCATGACTTCGTTTCCATCATGGAAATTCACATCAACAACAGCATATATTCCACCTCCAACATGTTTTACAAATCCTCCAAATCAGCATTTTGAGCATATTCAAGATCGGTATGCATACCCATATGAGCAGCAGTGCAGAAGTCGGTTTGGCTATGGAGCTTTCGAGAGCAAGAGTATGCATCTAATAATGAAGACTCATCGAGATCCAAGATGCTGGTGCATTTGGAGAAAATCCAAAAGATGGAGGTAAACATATGTGCGATCCAGGCTCAAGCACAATGAAAGCACTTGGAATCGGTTGTGGAGCACCACAATCCATGGGTGGGACCTTTTCCAAGGCATTACTGACCCTCGGGAGAAGCTTGACTTCATGATTGCAACGTTGCCTTTGCTTGCAAGTGGATTGAAGAAATAGAGGTGTATGAGAGAAGTATTGATAACCTTGTCAATGCGGTAAGCACATCATCTCATGCCTTTTCTTTTCCTCTTTCCCAATCTGTTTCATTTCAGCGATGTCAAGTTTCAAACCCTCCATCTGCTTTGTCCCAGTGTTGAATCCATCCCTCCATCCCTAGTCTTCCACCCCATCTTAATTCTTCTTTCCTTTTCCCTTCCAAGCAGGTCATTCCCTCCACAAGAGCTAACAGAAATACCCCCTCCTGCCAAAACAAGAGGTTTCACCACCTCCACCACCACACAAAAATTGTCAAATCGGTTGAGTTACAACCCATCCCTCCTCTTGCATTCTTAAATCCATGTTGGGAGGATGAAAATCAAATGCGGTCAGAAAACAACAAAGCAAAGAGAGAGTGCCAACAAAAGAGGAAGAAATTCAAAGTCTGAAGAGTTGGGCTCTTAGAATTGGGATGACAAAGATCCCCTTGATGGTTAAGCCTACGAAGAAGAGGCTAAGGTTGAACGAATGGTGGTGAGGACTGATTTTGTTAAAGAAGAAGATCTTGCAGCTGACTTGTCCTCTAGAGCAACGAGAATGAAGAGTTTGACTTGACAAACTTCATCTTTGAGGAAGAGTTTTATCAAGAGCAAGATTCTCTTCAAGTAGTAGAGGAAGGAGAAGCTTACTCCAAATCCAAAGAAGAGGAGCACAATCTAGGCTGTGGAGGAGAAAAGTGCAGATCTAAAGGGTTTGAGCACAAAAGCGGTATAGAAGAACCTTGAGTTCTTCTTTACTTCACCTCTCTCAAGTTCTAAAATCTTGAAGAGGAGTTTGATCTCTCAAACTCAATATTGGAGAGTGAAGGAAACCATGGTGGTCAAGTTGCAGATCAAGAGGACACCATGGAGGAAGTTGAAAACGAGCAGTGCCCAGGGACACCAGTAATGAGGCGGTTTACATCCAGTTTTGGAGGACTGTTTTGATGGAGAAGAACCGTTGAGTTTTCACCATTCTCTCTTTCATCATCCACATTCCAAACACCTGCTGCTATGAAGGAGAGCTTTCATTTGCAGCAGCACACGCATCTTATAGCAGCTCTTTGGAATCAAGATTGGAAGATTCTAATCTTCCTGTTCTTCATTGGAGGAAGAGAAAGGACGGAAGGATTCCATCATTTCTTCCACATCATCCATTCGGTGGGTCTACAAGAGACTCCATTCTTGGAGTTGAAAATCAGAGCTATGGGCATATCAAATGGATCGGACCTTGCCCGATCGGGTATTTGGCTTCATTGGAGCCAAAGAGAAGCCTGACAACCGGTCATGCTTGCTTTCGGCCTCGAGCATGAGGATGAGCTCTGAGTACCAAGGATCGACTGCAATACCTCTTGATCTAAATGCGAGAAACTAAAAGAGGTATTGGATTTTCAGGTTGATACCTTGATGATTTGGATAGAAGACCAGCTTCTTGTTGATTTTCCATCCATCCAAACAGCCATGATCGGTGCGAATCAATTGCATGGCTGCGAATTTTGAAGAAAGAAGCTATTTTGCACAACCATTGCGGGGTTTGTTTAGCTTGCCTCTACTTCAGATTAGAGTAGAGTAGCTAGGTTTGCTTTTAGTAGAAGAAGTGTTTGTGCACACTCTGCATGTTCCATTTTGAAGCATGTATGATTTTCAGATTAACATGTACATAGTTTTGTTGTGCTGGTTTTGCTCTTGCCTGATTCATTTGATGGTTTTTGGTGAGAACAACTCATGCCCGGTGGGTTTCAGTGGCTCGGAGGAGATTTTCAAAGTTCGAGATCAGTTTCGAGGCTTACTTTATGACTCCATGCCCATGGATTGCTTGAACTCTTGATCATTCATCTGAGCAGCGAGATGACCCTTGAGTCAGTCGCCCAAATCATTATCAAAATTCACCCCCGGGGTAATTTTGATAACATACATCGAATATTCAAGTCCTGGGAAAATTGATTGATTCAGAGCAAACATCGTGTTTCCCACTGGGGTTCCCTCGAATTTTCTAGCTCACTTGGCCAAGAAGAAGGAAATCAGAGCAAGCTCAGAAAATGCGAAAAAGTTGCGGGAAGGCAAGTAGGTTGATCCGGGAAAAATCGTGAAAATTGGCTAAGTCCTGCTCGAAAGGTCACCTTTGGGAAAATTGGAGCGAATGCACGCGGGAAGCGCGGATCGGCGAAAAGCCTCCGTGGTGGCCCGCTAAGCATTTGAGACAAGTGGGGCAATGAAGTGCAGCTTGGCGGGCGCGAAGCCGTCCGGCCGAAAAAGGAAGAAAAACGACTAACTGTTGGCCAAGGACACCGGGACAAGAGTGCGAGAAGGACCCAACCGGCAAGATTCGGTCGAAATAAGAAAGCAAGCAGTCCAGAAGTGATTGGGACATTCGGACCATGAGTACCAACGAACCGGGCCTGAATCGCTGAAAAGGAGAACTTTCGCACCAAGCGGTTTGGGACATCGGGCCGCGAGGCGCGAACCGGACGAATCGGGCGAACTGGAAAGAATTTGTCCCACGAAGCACGGGGACATTTGGGACGAATGGGCGCGAGCCGGCCGAATCGGGTGAGCCGGAAGAATCTGTCCCACGAAGCACGGGAAATTTGGGACAAATGGGCGCGAGCCGCCGGCTCAGGCGATCCAGGAAGAATTTGTCCCCAATTGGCCACTGGGGACATTTGGACAAATGGGCGCGAACCTAGATCATCCCGAGCGAAATAGGAAGAATTTGTCAAGTGAAGCACGAAGGACATTTGGGGACAAATGGGCTTGAGCTCCGGCCGGCGAATCGCAAGCCAGGAAGAATTTGTCCCCGAAGCACGGGGACATTTGGGACAAAATGGACGTGAAGCAAGCGGTTTGGCGAAAAGAAAAGAAGGCAATTGTGCCCGAAATGGGACAAAGGGACGCGTGGGGCGCGGATCGCTTGAAGGAGGCCTCGAAAGCAATCAGCGGTGCCACGTGTCATCCAGCTGAATATGGGACAAGGAAGCCCATTTCGGGGCGGATCGGAGGTTTATGTCCCAAGCGGTTTGGGACATCAGGACAAAAATACGCCTCGAAGGGCACGAGAGGACCATGGCAGACCGGCGACTCACCGTTGATCATGACACGTGTCCACGAGGAAAAGGTCAAAAGTCAAAGGGTGAGTTTTCGAGCAACGATCAGAACAATGAAATAGCGCCACGTGTCCCAAGTTTAAGGGGCCCACTGAGAAATTTCAAAAGAAAGCCCAATGCTGAAATGTAGAGGAGGGAGAATTACGTATCGATCGGTGCTTGCGTGTCATCCAGGCAGTCAGCGCGGAAAGATTTCAAAATGCTTTGAGTACATTTTTGTGCCTAAATCTTGAGATCACCATAACTTTCGATCCCGAGCTCGGAATTCCGCGTTCTCTATATCAGCGGAAAGCTTGTGAGATGCTCTACATGATTCTCAGGATAATCTCAAGTTTTGGTGCAATCGAGAGAGAAAATTGAAAATGGCTCGATGCGTGATAATGGCGAAGCGGCGTTTTAACGATTTTGTTTTTAATGCTAATAGGTCGCATTCTTCTTAACCGCGGCCGATCAAGTGACAATTGGCGGCGAAATTAATGCACATGGGTAGCATTCTCCTCCCGGAATCGGTCGAAGATGGCGGGGTATGGGTTGGTAAGGTATCCCATGCCGTTTTTAATGCATCTGGCATCCAATAAGGAATGGGGTGGCATGTTTTCCTACATTTTCTCTCTCCTGGCTTGACCTACAATGTAAAAAATGCCGATTTGGCTCAAAGAAAAGTTGTTCATTCTTTGGCTCTCACGCCCTCCCTTCTTTTCTTCTCTAGGGTTGAAAATGGAGTTGAAACCTCCTCCTCGCTCCTGTGAATGGCGTTTTTGCCTCTTATTAATGGAATGATGTTACTAGGTGCGAACTTAAGAGCAACAAAAGTGTTTCGTGATGCATCTGTCCATCCTTGCTCGTTTTTGCTTGTTCTCTTCTTGCCTCTCTTCATTGTAGGTATTTGTGCATGTTTGAATGTTCTATTGCGGGTTTAGAGTTTGTGTTCATGGAGTTTTGGGACATTTTCGTGTAAAATCTATCCTTGGGCTCGTGATGCATCTTGTCCATCCTTCCCATTGCTCACCTCTCTTTGTCCCATGGCGCGTTTGATAGATGTCCAACATTCTCCTTCTACGGTGTATCACCGTTTTAGTGTAGGCTTTTGCTGTTTTCCCTTCTCTCTCTCTCTGTCTCCTTGGCATGGTTAGATTAGGATTAGATTAGCTTGCTTGACCTTGGAATAGGTTGTAGTAGGTAGTTTAGGAGCAGAACCAACCTTCTCTGGAGATTCCTTTCTCGTTTCACTGGGTCCCACACTTTCAGGAGAGAGGTTTCCATGTTGTGCAATCACACCGGGATGCCCAGTGATCAACCTTAGAAGCTAATCTGCATCAGGGTCTTTGTGATTTTGCACTAACACTTCCTTAGACGAAATCGCATGAACAATTCTTGGAAATTCATCTCTATAATACCTAAGGTTGTGAGCCATTGGACACCAAAAACAATATCTTCCCCTCCCATAGAAATAAAAACATAGGTGAGTCTAACACATAGTATCCCAGGGAAGATTGATATTATGACACTTTCCTATGCACTTGACTATACCACCATCCAGAAATCATAACTTGCATTTTGTTCTTGGGTAAATAAAACGATTGCGGCGGGAAGCTAACTTACTATTTAGGAAGTTATGAGTACTCCTTGAGTCAATCAACATCGTCACCTTTTTCTTTTTGAGATAGCTAATAAAATTGAGTGTTTTAGAGTACTAATACCCGAAAATTCATGGCAGAAATTATAGGTTGATGATCCTCTACTTCATCTTCTCTTTTTGGTTCCTCAGCCTCTCTTATAATTTTAGCTTCCTCTTCATCCTCATTTCCTCCTTAAATATAGAACAACTTCTTCTTAGAAAATTTGTGTCTGGTCCATATTTTATATCATAGTTAAAACATAATCCTTTTGATCTCTTTTCTTCCATTTATTTTGGAGTGATTCTAATTGGTCGATCGAATGATGGGGAAGAGGTAATCTGGTCTCTGTGTATTAGTGAAAGGTTTCCTCCTAATGCAAAGAAAATTTACCTATTCTCTACGTGCCATGAGAATAGAATGAGAAAGTTTGAGTGGATTAAACATACATACCTCATGCTCAATGTGGTCCTTAAGACCCCAAGAAATAGGTCATTCGATTCCCTTCGTAATATTCTCCACCCTTAAGGATAGACTATTTTATTGATGCACATAATCTTTGATGATCCTATTTTTCGTAACTTTTCCAATTAACTAAAGTATTTTCTAAAACACTTTGGAACTATAGTGTAATTTCAACTCCTCGAAGAAAATATGTCCAAGTGATACTGAAACCATTCTTCTACCTCTAAGCACATAGCCATCGATACTAGACCAATTGGTCTAGTTCAAGATACAAGGATGCTAAGGTCACCTTTTGTCCCAATGGGGTTTGATGTAACTTAAAGAATTTCTCCATTTGATTTATCCAATTCATTGGATCCTTCCCATAAAATTTGTACATCTCCACTTTCATCATCATGTTTTGCGGGTTATGAATACGTTGGATTTTGATTGGGCTAGAAAAGTGATCCAACATGGTTATTTTTCCCATTATTCTAAACTAAAGATCCTCTTTGGTTGAGTTAGGCCTGATTTGGGACAAATTGTTTACCCTTTATATGCTTGTGCATGATATCATCCAACCACTAATTTATTTGGTCTATGGCTCCTTTACATGCCATCTCGTTGTAGATTTTGTAGATCATACTCAAGTTGGCTCACCTAATGATCGACTAAGGTAAACCCTAGGTTGAAGAATTTGTATTTACCCCTTATGCCTCCAACACTTCATTACTACCCCATATTTATCGGGGTTTTACCCAAAGTGACAGGATTATTTTTTACTCTTGTGGAAGGCCCCGCTATGATGTCAAACCCTAGGGTTTAGGGTTTAGATAAAAATTTGGCCAAATAGGAAAAACATAGAGAATATACTACCAATATTTTATCGATTTCTTTCTAAAATGTAAAGAACTTGGAAAAATTCCATAAATTGCAGCCTAGAAAGAGATTTTATGAAAAACCTAAATTTTTAATAACTTTTGCAAACTAAAGAAAAAAGCAAGCAATTTTTAGGGAATTGAACTTGGAATGATTCTCAATTCTAGTAGAATAATATCAAAAAAATTCTCCTGCTCACGAGATATAGCGGAATTTTTTTATGGTTTTTGTCCTAATTTTGGCCCTGATCACAACTATGATACCGCATGTTATGAAATTACTTGTATAATTCAGATTATGAGCAAAATAAAACACCAAATAACACAATATTTTAGATAAATTATATCAATATGAAATTAAATAGCTTCGCCACTTTGAGGGGGAAACCTCCAAACCATACAATAAGACTCAAATGCTTGAATGATGATCAACTACTCCATACAATCCCATATATATACTATTCATATGTTATGGTCATCACCAAGGCTGACCTACTTAAGCATGAGAAAGTATAAATGACATAATAAAATGATATGGTAAGCCACAGTTGGCTACTCATATCCTAATACAAGCAAATAGCTCAAGGGCGTAGCAATGTGAGGATATGAATGTATGAAAATGCAAAGATGAGAAATGAACCTATGCTAATATGAGGAGGAGGGTAATATGTGAGTGTTATCCCCCAAATCCATGTAAAGGGGATCATGTAAAGTCACTGAGAATATTTTCATCCTATGGGGACATAATCAAATGGATAAACATTAGTGATTCGGTAAGCACATATTGTTCGGTTGGTCACATAATGAGCCATTGATGTGTAAGTTGTACATACCCATAGGATACTCCTCATTCTGAATGGAGGAAGTACATAACGTGTGCATACCAACGAGTTATATTTTATTTGTATTATAGGAAAGATCTATTACAAATGAAGACACAAACAAAATGCATAGGAAATGAGATATCTGTATGAATAGGATCTAATGTACCCAAATGGATTGAATCTAGGATTGTCCTAAAGTGATTGGAGAAGTAGAGGAGTATGTACAAGATAGATGGTAAGATGAAATACATGAAGACCATAAGCGATAACGATATGAATAATCCCATGATATAAATGAAGGTCATATGATGGAGGATAGATGTCATCAATAGAAAATCCTAATTGATTCAATCCCTCATGAGTGCATATAGTTTTAGGTGATGTAGGATCAAATGGTATATGTTCCCAAAATGAGTCATTCATAGATCCATTACATGTAAATGGAGGTAATGCTAATGGTGGTGGTACGTGCAAAGGTGTAGATGATAGAGAAATGTTAAGTGGATTAGGCATGGTGCATCAATATAGAATCAGTGGTAGTAGTAGCGGGTGTAGGCACTGATGTTGTAGAAGGAACAAAATCTCTCACATAAATAAGCACCCTCAAGTGGTGGCAGTGAGGTGGCTTATCCATAGGTTAAGGATCACATGTAATATCGGTGCGTGGAATAGGAAGACTAATATTAGGAGCTCATGAAAATATTCGAATGGATCATGATCACAAGAAAATAGTATGCTCGATGCCTTCATGTTTGAATTTAAGACAGTGATGTATAGTAGAGGTCATTTCCTACATAGCATGGAGCCATGGCATACCTAGCAAAAATTATAGGAGACTGCAGGGAAATCGATAACGAAAAATATCGTGTTGACATTTTTGGCCCTACAGTGATAGGTAGTGCAATGTGACCAACACATGGATGCAAAGTACCATTAAAAGCATATAATGAAAGACAATATGTACTAACATCACGAGTGGAAATACTCTAGACTTCAAGGAATGACATAGAGACACAAGTTAATTTTCAATCCATTATCAGTTAAAGTGCATTTGACGCCTAAATGGGCATAGGAGGAATACCTATTGAAATGTTGGTTGATGGGTTGTTGCATGCGTGTTGACTCCTTGATCCACAGCTGATCATGAGAGCTTCCTTTTGGCTAGGAGGAACTACCTGAAATGGAAAGCAAGACCACCAAAAAGAGTTAAACAATATATGCAGTGGACTACCTAGCGTGTGCTAGATCCGAGGAAGTGTGATACTTCCTAGATGGTTGTCAATCCACTATTTAAAACAATTTAATGTTGGTAATAAAGTAAATCCTATTGTAATTAAAATGATTTAGGTATCTCATTTAAAACACAATAAGAAAGATCTAATCTAACAGCTAGGTTAAAATAAGATCCAAAGGTCAAGTAACTAGTTTTGGGTCTCTGCAGGTCTGAACAGAGGTCTTAGGTAGGTCACAGGTGAGTAAGGGTGATGTGGGAATAGGTAGGGTAGGTCATTGTTCTAGGTATATTGGTAATACGAGAGACCGATGCCGTTAAGGGTGACCACACTAGCCGGTTGGGGAGAACTAGTGCCGTGCCATTCTTGTGGAATCTTGGGAATGTCACAGAATGAGCTTTGGATCTCCCTTATGATTGCACAAAGGACTAGGTTGGTCGAAATGAGGTATTAAGTTGTTTGGATGGGATTTGGTGAGGTTTTAATGGGGATATGGAGGGTGAGTATTAAAGGAGGTCAATGGGTGGCTAGGAGAACAAAGGATGAAAATACAATGATGAAATGAGTGAACCAGAGAAGTAAAATGTTCTACTTACTTGGAATCTAGTTTTGGATCATGTGAGTGAGGAATGAAGGTGTTGGTAAGAGGTTGAATGTTGTGAGGATCACCAAATGTTGGGGAGCTCTTGTATGGGCTGCATGTGCTCTCCTTCTTTCTTGATTGGATCAAATCTATGTTGGGTGAGTGTTGGATGGTTGTTGGGTGAATGTTGGATGTTTGTGCAAGAGAAAATGCTTGATCTCCTTCCTTGCATGTGTGTTCTCACGAAACTTGTTCTCAAAAGATGTGATATCTCTCAGAATGTGCCAACATTTTCCAACCTCAAAAATAAGGTTGTTTTGGGGTTAAAAGGTGACCGATGGGTTCCAAACTTAACAATGCGGTGGTTAAGGGTAACTAAGGTGTCGGTTAGTGGGATTTCCTAGGTTTACTAAACTAGGCGGATCCCTTGATTTTCTAGGATCTCATGTGTGTTTACCATGGATTAGGATGGAAGCTTCTTTAAGCATGTGGGAATGTGGTTAGAGGGAATGTAGGCATTGATTTTTAGGGTTTGGGTAAGACTTAGTTAGTTATGGCAACTTACTAAGAATAGGTCTTAGGGTGAGGTGGCTAGATGAGGTGTCTAGGTGAGGTGGATATGTGTGGGTATTATCTAAATTAAGATATTTAAATAATAAATATGGTGAGGATAATGAATTAATTTAATTAAATTAATTAAATTAATATTATAGTGGGGTGAAGGGGGCCATGGCTAGGTGAATGTGATGAAGGTGTTTATTTGTCGAGGGACCAAAGGGGAGTGTGACCTAATTTTAGTGTCTACATTTTGCCCCTTTTTGTTGCGTAGCTTGTATTGGTAAGCAATGCTGAGAAAAAATAAGATGTGGTTGCCCCATGTGTGGGTGAAGGTGATCCCCTCAAACCGGAACCGATGAGGTAGAAGCAAGGCATAATCGGTGAGTGGTTTGATAAAAGGTGAATGTGATGAAAAGGAAGGTGGGTAACGGGGAAAAAAGGAAAAGTCTACTCGGTAATCTAGGTAATGGGTTAGGGTCAAAGGTAGTAATAGTCAAATGCACACACATGTATAAACTACAGCACACTACTAGGTTGAAGAGCAGGAAAACTCTACATTGTCTAAGGTCGATAGGTTTATCCAAACAAGGTTGAAGTGATTCCGGTATCCAAGGTATAGGATATGGTCAGAAACATGATGCTTAGGTCAGGTGTAGGAATGTTTAGGTGTGTTCAGTACACCAAAGGTAGGGTCAGGATAAATGGTCATGGTAAGAGGCAAGGTAAGGTCATTAGGTCAATCAACACAGGTAACATATGTTATAAGGTATAGTGAACACATGGGTCAAAGGTCACTAGCGATGGTCCAGGTCCAAAAATCTAGGTCACGACATGGGTAGGGCCGAGGTATGGGTAAAATAATGAGTCCCCAAAGGAGGATGAGGTAGGTAGGGAAATGATGAGGTTAGGAGGGTGAGGTAAATGGTTAGGGTAAAGGTGGGGTGGGGTAAATGGTCAGGGTAAAGGTTAGGTGTGGAAAAAAAGAGTGATGGGTAGGGTAATAGGGTAAAATTTAGGGCAATGTGTAAGAGAGGGTGACCGATGCCGGTCAAGGGTAACCAATGCCGATATAGTGTAACCGACCACGGTAAGGTAGGGCACATGACCGATGTTGGTGAAGGTAAAAAACCGCATCGGTTAGGTCGGGGTTTATTATAAAAACAAAAAAATCATGTTTTTTGTTATTCATTTGTCATTTAGTGAATTGAGAAAATGACACAAGAGAGAGAAAAAAGGGAAAAGTGTCCGGACAGAATGGAGTGGTGAGTTGAGTGGTGAGCAAGCGAGTGGTGATTGGTTGTTGAGAGGTGGGTCCATGGGATCGGTGTGTGTGATTTGATTGGTTGGAGTCGCGGGTAGCGATTTGGTGATGGCAGAGGCCGAGAGAGGGATCGGGCGGGCCACCGGTGCAGTGGCAGATGATGTGCCACCATGATGATGATGGTAGCATGATGAGGTAAGCATCCAACTCTTGTTGTATTTTGTTAGATAGATTAGGTGATTTGTCAAATTGGGTTTTTGGTTTTTGTTTTGGGTGGGGGAAAATAAAATTTGGAAGATGGGAGGGTAAATTAGGTAAAATAGGAGTGGGGAGAGAGATAAGTGGGAGAAGAGGGAAGGGATGAGGTGTAGGGGGGTGTAGGTGATTTTAGGTGGGTAGAAGTGTCAGGGTAGTAAATTTTTTGAGAAGGGAGGGTTTGGGGTCACGGGTTTTTCACCATGCGGTGACTGACGTAGGTCATGGTTGAAGCCGATCGGTAGGGTTAAACGGTATCGGTCGGTCGGTCACAAAATAGGTGACCGATGCCGGTTTAGGGGTGACCGGGGTTGGTTAGAGAGAACCAAACCGGTTGGGTTTTGGAGAGTAAGGGGCCAAAAGTGCCATAGGTTGGGTGGTTGAGATGGGTAGGGGTAAAATAGGGTGTGAGAAAAATGATAGTGGGTGAGTATGGGTATGATAAATGTAGATTAATTTGTTGTTTGTATTGGATGTAGGGGAGAGATCAGCTACGCATGTGGGATAGGGTTCCACCCCTACTCATGACATTAGTTCATGTAGTGACCCCGAGGAGAGGAGCTGCACATGTGGAGGAGGTGGGCAGGTGGGTCCGAATGCTGCATACTGACATGTAGTCCGGTAGCCTAGTTTGATGGTCACTGCTCATCGATAGATGGGATTCCATGACCAACACATTCCACCTACCGATGGGTGAGATCACAGTCACCTTAGAGGACATGTTCAAGATTCTGTGGCTACCCATATTGGGTACACAGTCTATTTGATCTCCTCCGAGGCCTCGGAGGAGTTGATGCTTGATGGTGTTTGGAGAGGGGATGGCCGAGATGACATTCCATAGTGCCAACTTGAGCTATGGAGAGATGTACCTAGCCCATCTGGAGGAGACGAGGCTAGTAGTTCTATTGATGGAGGTAGTGTGCTGCTTTGCACTACTAGATGTAGAGGGGGTAGGTTTCCCCACTCATTGATGGGGGTATTACATGACATGATGATAGATCAGACCCACTTTTCTGGGTGCCAACATTCTTAGTGTGTAGATTATACAAGAGAGTTATGGGCATATGGATGGCTGTGAGTTCAACTTTGTGTTGTACCTTTTTTACTTCACTGTTGGGCATATGAGCACATTGTCTGTGTGTGTCTAGTGGGTATGCCCCGAGCTGATGCCTTTCCATCAGGATTTGTATGAGTGGGGTATAGGTGATGGGTGCACACTGTATTGGAGTGGAGATCGAGATAGGCCCACACATGATGTGGCCTATTTCTAGTGTTTATTGGAGGGGTTGTCTAGAGTGGACATCATTTGGAGGCCATATGTGGACTTCCCATCATATATAGCATATGCGTGATGAGAGCTAGTTGAGCTCTCCTAGCTACTAGAGATGGATATAGGGTCACCATGTTGGGGCACGAGATGATCCCGAGTTGATGAGTTAGGTGGTAGTTTGGGCTGCTACAGGACATACCTCCACCCTTCCCACAATATAGAGAGAGACGATGTGAGAGGCCCTTACCTCTACCACAGCCGATAGTGCCCACAGGGTAGGAGGAGTAGAAGTGGACCGGTGGATTGATGATGTCGGGGTCACAAATAGATATAGACAGTGGTGGGTGGCTCATTTATGAGCCAGTACCACCCAGGCTAGGGCAGCCGAGATCTAGCCACCATCACGGTGTAGAGGGATGCCCTACAGGGGTAGTGGCTACTGATTACCTAGTTGGGTATGGTGTAGACACAACTTGCTAGCTCGAGCTTAGAGGGGAGTGGCGAGTTACATGTGGTGGCCAATCTTCAGGCCCAGATGGCCCA
This sequence comes from Taxus wallichiana var. yunnanensis, assembly GCA_018340775.1. Lineage (NCBI taxonomy): Eukaryota > Viridiplantae > Streptophyta > Pinopsida > Cupressales > Taxaceae > Taxus > Taxus wallichiana. The sequence goes on from CM031241.1 coordinate 370,179,428, forward strand.
GGGGGGATGGAGATGGAGATGGAGATGATGGTCGGGTGGCTGCCCTACAGGCATAGGTGATAGGGTTGCAGGGCCAGTTGGCCATAACACAGAGCATAGATTGGGGCTTTACAGGCCCAGATACAGGCACAGGGGGGGGCCGATGGCACCACCACAAGCACGGGATAGGGTCCCAGTTCACAGGCAAGGGTGGGACAGGGTCCCACAGATAGGTATAGGGGCCGAGGCCTATGGGGCCACCACAGACCATGCCCATATCTAGGTTATGGGATGCCCTAGGTGAGGCCAGATACTACTAGGATTAGTTGATGGTGGTTGGGATAGAATTTCTATCCTATGGAGAGTACAGGCACAGTACAGCCTCGAGTGAGAGGACTAGATCCCACACTCATAGTGTAGAGAGCACAGGGGGCATCGAGCTCCGAGGCAGGATCAAGGAGAGGCCACTAGCTCACGGAGACCAGCTCTCAGTGAGGCATCAAGGAGGACCCAACCACCACCTATGATGGGTGGGGAGATGTTAGCAGGTCACTAGATAGGGGCCGAGGAGGCAGAGGGGACAGGTGATATAGATATGGAGGATATCCGCCGAGATGCCTGATATATGGCTCCTATTTTTGATGTATTGTAGTCATTTTTTGATATATATCGTCCTACGTGCTGAAGATAGTGAGGATGTATGAGAGTTTTTGTATATTTTGAGCATATACTAGCCTACGTGCTGAAGAGATTTTGTATTGTTTATTATTTTATTATATATGAGACTGAGCTTGTGTGTCGATGATATTTTGTATTGAGTATCGGCCTGCGTGCTGATGATTTTTTTTGAGATAGACATGATGGGATATCCATGTATATTGTATTGAGACACATATTTATTTATATGATGAGATGGATGAGATTCTTGATTTGTTGGTGTTTTATGAGACTTTTAATTTTTTTGTGATATGGATGAAAACTAGGTGATGGTCGGGGTTTGGCATGGATCGAGTCGGTGGATTGGTTTTTAGGCATGGATCGAGTCGGTCTTTAGGCATGGATCGAGTTTGATTAGGCATGGATGGAGTCATTTTTTAGGCATGGATTGAGTTAGGTTGGTTTAGGCATGGTGGAGTTAGTTGGTTTAGTTAGGTGGTTTAAGTTAGGTTTAGGCATGGTTGAGTTAGGTTTGTTTTAGGCATGGTTGAGTCGGTTTGGTTTAGGCATGGTTGAGTCAGGTTGGTTTAGGCATGGTTGGAGTTAGGTTGGTTTAGGCATGGTTGAGTTGAATTTGAATTCATTGATTGTGATTCATTAATTTGTGCAATGAATGATGATATGGGTCATGTTTAAGATGTTTTATAATATATGTATGATGATGGTAGAGAAATGGTAGTCATAATAAATGTATGTTGTGATGATGATAAAAATGTTAAGCAACTTGTTGTTTGTTTGGTTTAATTTCCAATTTTTGATATAAAAAAGGAAACTAAGTAGGGTAGAATGTGATTTAGGAAGATGAAAGATGAATTGGTTAGGGTAGAGAGTGGCCGAGCTAACCTCCAAGGGCCCCATGCCCTCGGAGTGCTTGCCTACATAGTCTCGGTGAAAAGGGACCTCAGGCGATGTAGTTCTCCCATAAGCTAGGGAAGAATATGAGGAGGTATGAAAATGAGTTGGTAGGTTTTAGGCATGATTTGGGTTTAGGTATGTTAGGTGTGGGTGGGTTATAGGAAAATTGGTATAGGTGATGTCGATTGTGGTAAAAGAAGAAGATTACCCCAAAGGTAAGCGTCGAGGACCAAGTCCTATATAAGGTAATCAAAACGTAAATAAAGACGGTTAAAAGATAAGAGGGGGCAATAAAGCCACCTGATTGGTTAGGATCATACTTGAGTAGATCATACCTTGGAGGAGGTGATGAACGTAAGACCCTAAAGACATTGCATGATTGATTGTTCTAAGGTGAAAAGTAGTCACATGATCACCAAATGTCTTGGTTTCCAAGAGGTCCCTTGAGGCGGTAGGAAAATGGGAGTGGGAATGGTGAGAAGGGTGAAAGGTGGTTAATTTTTATATGGTATGAGGTAGCATGCTCTTTGGGCAAGAGATCCAAGGTCACAATGGGCAAGTCCATGACTAAAAATTTTTCTGTTTGACTTGTATTTGAGATAGAATGATCGATGCGGGAAGTCTATATGGGATGAGGAAATTAACTCCTTGAGGTCTTCGTGAAGTTGATCGATGCGGGAAGCTTCAAATTCTCTCACTTCTTTTTTTTTTTTTTTTGAAAGAGATTTACATAGTTGTCCTTCGAGGGAGTAGTCTATTTATAGCAGCGATTGCGAGAGAGGAAGATGTCCTTTTGAGGGAGTCATCTTTTTATTAGAAGTTTGACTCAAGGAGTTGGGTCCCATGTGAGGGCTTTGAAGTCATGGACAAGACCAAGGTGAAGAATAGGATTCTTGTTCAGAAAGTAGGGTGAAATGACCATGGGATCTCATCTAAAGGTAGATGAAAAGTATCCATGAGAATCATGCTATGTGCAACATGCCATGGTACACATATTCAAGAGAAGATAACAAGTGATGGGTACTCACATGATTCTTGTTTAATCATTGGTGAGGTGTAAGAAGTGGAGAGCACTCAAGGGATGAGCATGGAAAGAGAAAAAAAGTGATGTAGGACTAAAAGTCAATAGTAGAATGGTCGAAGATGCAAGGCATTAAGGGGCTCAGGTTGGGTTTACCATCGTGAAGATAAATGATAAGCACCTGATCCATAAGTATGAGTCACGATGTATGGTCCAAGCCAATTAGGAGAAAATTTTCCCCATTTACTTTTTTTTTCTTTGGTTACATGTTGATTTTCTTTCAGACAAGGTCACCGACTTGGAAGGTTCGTTCATGGACACATTTTTGTCATAGGCACATTTGATACATTTTTGGTAAACTTGAAGGTGGTCAAGAGCATTAAGATGACGTTCATCTAATAACTCAAGTTGTGCTAAATGGTCTTGATGAAAGTCATCATCATTGAGCATGTCATGGAGAGAAATGTGGAGTGAGGGAATCTAGACTTTGAGAGGTAGAACAACCTCTATACCGTAGACCAGAGAAAATGGTGTGGCGGTAGTGGAAGTGTGGATACTAGTGCGGTATGCCCATAGGGAAAAAGGAATGTGCATATGCCAATCCTTCCCAGTATCATTAACCACTTTCATGAGAATTTTATTTAAGGTTTTGTTAGTGGATTCGGCTTGGCCATTGGTTTGTGGGTAATAAGGTGATGAGAAACTTAGTTGAATGCCAAAGGTGTCATAAAGTTTTTGTAATGTTTTGTTTTTGAATTGTTTTCCATTATCAGTGATGAGGTGATGAGGAACACCAAAGTGACAAATGATGTGATGATTGATGAACTCACATATTTTCTCATTTTTGTGGAGATGAGTGGTATGGCTTCAACCCATTTTGTGTAGTATTCGGTAGCGGTGATGATCCATTGATGTGTTGGGAAGAATGGGGGTTGATCTCTCTAACAAGATCCAAACCCCATTGAGAGAAGGGCCAAAGGTCACGGGTGACCTGTAAGGCATGACTAGGTGTATGATGAAGGTTGGCATGTTGTTGGCATTTTACACAATGTTTGACATAGTCACAACAATCATGGTTAAGGGTCAGCCAGTAATAGCCTAGGTGAAGAATACACTTAGCAATAAGGCCACTAAAGTGACCTCCACATATGCCATCATGAACTTCCTTAATGGTATAAGGAATTTCAGAACTCGTGAGGCATCGTAAGAGAATACCATCAAAGCCACACTTATAGAGGAGGCCCCCATGATGACGTAATGAGAGACCTTTTTAAGGAAGGCACATTGTCCATTATGGGTGAGATCAGGAGGTAAGATGGAGAGAGAAAGATAGTTGGAATATTGTTTATACCAAAGGTCACTCGGTCGGGGGTAGTGGTTCCGATGGAGTAAACATCATGAGGTAAATAAGAAGGGTGATTGGAGTCATTGTATGGTGACAAATATTTTAGAATCGGTGGGTGAAGTGGGTATTTGAGAAGCCAAGCAGGCCATGGTATCTGCAAATTTGTTGGTTGAATGGGGGATGGTTTGAAGGGCATAATGGTCAAAGGTGGTCAAAAGTATGTCTACATGATGTTTATACTTTTGAAGTATCTCATTACAACATTGGTATATACCATTGACTTGGTTTATAACCAATTGAGAATCACCAAAGATGTTGATTGATTTGACATCTAGGGCATAGGTGGCTTGGAGACCTAATACGAGTGCTTCATATTCGGCAATATTGTTTGTACAATCAAAATCTAGTTTGAAAGACAAAGGCATGGGTTCACCATCAAGCGGAATGAGGATAACACCAGCCCCACCCCCATGCTGACACTTGGAACCATCGAAGAAGAGTGTCATTTGGTAAGGGGTTCATCCAAGGAAAGGGTAGCAATTGACTCATCTAGAAAGTCAAAATTAGAGGGTTGATCCCAAAATAGGTGCATCGGCCAATTGGTCGGTGATAGCTTGGCCCTTGATGGAATTTTGATGAATGAATTCAAGAGTCAGGTCAGCTAAAAGCATAAGCCATCATGTGGCACGCTGATTTTGATAAGGTTTGGCATACATGAAGTGTAAGGGGTCGGTGTTGGTCACAACATAGGTTTTGTGGTTGAGTAGGTAATGGCGGAGTTTTGTGGCAATGAAAACTAAGGCTAAGAAAAGTTTTTTTGGGATGGGTGTATCGGGTTTCATAGTCCAAAAGAGTACAACTTATGTAATAAACCACCTGCTCCTGTGTTGTTCATCACGATGAGCGAGCATGGCTCCCAAGGAGTGATCGGTAGCTGAGATGTATAGGTAGAAAGGTTGATCATCTTTAGGTGGAATGAGTATGGGTGGTTGGAGAAGGTATTGTTTTAAGGCCTCAAAAGCTTTGTGGTAGTCATCATCCCATTTAAAGGAGACATCCTTCTTGAGAAGATGATGAAATGGTTGACACCGATCAGATAATTGTGAAATGAAATGGTGAATAGACTGCAACTTACCTTGTAGGCTACGGAGTTGTCTAAGGTTAGTGGGTGGAGGCATTTCAAGAATGGCCTTGACTTTAGTAGGGTCAACTTCTATACCACGTAAGGAAATGATAAATCCTAGGAGCTTTCTGAGAGAACCATGAAGACACACTTCTTGGGTGAAGGTGAACACAATATTTAATGAGGTGGTCAAAAATGGTTTTGAGGATGGCAAAGGTGCTCGGAGCGGCATAGATTTGGCCAGAGAGATCATCCACGTAATCTTCCAATATACGATGCATGATGTCATGGAAGATATAAGTCATAGCCCATGATATGTGGCACCAACATTTTTAAGGCCAAAAGGCATGACTCGATAGTAGAAGGTCCCCCAAGGGGTGATGAACATGGTTTTGTGTTGATCCTCTGGGGCAAGCAAGATTTGGTTATAACCCGAGAAGCCATCCATGAGTGATAGCATCTCGTGACCAGTGGTAAGGTCAACTAGTTGGTCAATACTAGGTAGAGGGAAGTCATCTTTTGGGCAGGCTAGGTTGAGGTCATGGAAATCCATGCAAATGTGGAGTCCCCTATCACCTTAGTGACAGGGACAATGTTAGAAATCCAATGAGGATAATCAATGGGTAATATGAAGGAAATGGAAAAAGAAGGCATTGAAGTTCTTCTTTGATGAGAAGAAAATGCGAGGGTGCATTTTCCTCAGCTTTTGTTTGATGGGTTTGGCATCGGGAATGGTTATGATATTGTGGACCACTATGGTGGGGTCAATACTGGGCATGTCTACGTAAGACCAAGTGAAAAAGCATGGTTATGATCTTTGAGAAAAGAAGTGATGGCTTCCTATTTAATAGAACATCTAAAGATTGACCGATCTTTAGGATGTGTGGGTCATCCTGAGTATGAATGTTGATCTCGATAGTCGATTCATTCAACATGGTTTGTGTCTCAAAAGGTAATGACCGATGAATATATGAGTCTTCTGCACCAAGGTAGGTGAGTATAGATTCATCATCTTGACATTGAATGATGTTAATGGAAGGTGTATCATCATCGATCATTTTAGGATACAGGAAGGGAAGAGAGGAAGGGGCCTCACCCTCACATTGATAAGTCAAAGGCCCCAAGGAAATGGTGTTTATGAAAAAAAAAAATTAGGAGGGATAGATTCAGGATCCATCGACTCCATCGGCAAAGGTGGTGATGAAGGTGGAGTGGGTGAAGAAGGTGGAGAAGGGTTGATGTCTCTTGATGAGTTCAATGTGGGCTTGTTTGGTAGGTGGTTCAGGAAAGATGATACCACTATGGTCATTATGTTTGTGGGTAGTACATGGAATAATAGTATGGTGGCCTTGCTCATAAAAACAAAACCAAAACCCTTCCACACACATGTGGGAAGGTGTGGGTGAAAAAATGGTGATTGGTGAGAGACTGAAGTCATGGAAAAATGGGTGGGTTTGTGATGGTGGTTCGGGTGTGTAAGTGGTAGTATCAAGTCCCCCATAGGTGAGACTGGTATGAAGATGAGAGGACCATAAAGGAGGCATTCTCCTATGTGGTGATCATAGTGAGGGTGTTGGTGAAGACTTCCATACTCTTGTGGAGTAAGGAATGTGTTGACACTATATAGGTGATACTCCCCCAGAGTGAGGCATTGAAAAATGCCTTCATGAGGGATCGGTGGTTGGTATGTGGGTAGGCTGGAATAGATGATGTGTTGGTTTAGGTCGAAATGGGAGGTGGAGTTAATGGATTGGGAGGCCATGATGGGTCAGGCCATGGAGGTTGTGGCAGTAGGTAGGAATGGAGGAGGCATGTGGGTTGAGGTAGGTGATATGTGCCTTGGTAAGGGAGGTGTAGGTGAAGTGGTAGTGGTCATGGAGGTAGATGGCTTTAATGGGTATGAGCATGTCATTTGGGTTGGTAGAAGCATGTTGTATGTTTTAAAAGGTGATGGATCAGCTTGAATAGTATAGGTGTGTGTAGTTCTTCCTTCATCTTTACACAATGATGCAAAGTGGAAGGAACACAACCCATGACATGAATCCAGGGTCTACCAAGCAACATGTTATATTGAAATTCCCCCTCCAAGATGTAAAATAACTCTAGAATAGTGTGAGGGCCCACACGAACATGGAGGATGATGGTGCCTAGTGTAGAGGTGATAGTGTCATTGAATGAATGCAACATGATAGGATGTTTATGTCATGTAATTTCGTATGTATGGTTTGAGCGAATGCATGGGATGAAATGATATTAATGCTAGCACCCCATCAATCATTACATTCATCATACACATATATCATCGATGTGGATAGAGATGAAGAGAGTGGGTCCTGGGTCATCGGTTTGGTGTAGGTGATCTCTTCCTCTTGCTAAGGGAGGCTATTTGGTGAGTAGGGTGAGGTGTGGATAAAGGTGGTGTTTGGTGAGAGAGGCTACATGATGGGGTGTGATAATGGAGGCTACGGGTGTAGGGTCATTGGGGGTGTAAAACCAATAGATTGAAGAACCTCCATGAGAGCTTGGATGATGGGATTACGAGGTTTGGATGAGGTCATATAAGGGACATTTTGAGGGGGATTGGTGTAGTTGTTTGAGCATGGTGATGTGTGTGACCCCATTAGAAATAGGGTATGTGGGGCCACGGATAGTAGTGATGTTAGGTGTGGAAAGTGTAGATGGTATGTTGGGTATAGGATTGGTTGGTGAGGTGGTTGCCTTTTCCTTTCCTTTTTATCTTTTGAGGATGGGTAGTGGGCTATGTGTTTCATGTTGATATGAGGGGAGTTGGTTCTTGGAGAAGGTGTAGGATGAGTGGTATAATGACATGATGGGAAAAAACCTACCGGGTGAAAAGCCTTGTGATGTGGTTGGGCACATGAATTTAGGTAATGGTGTGGTTTTCTCTTGATGAACCATGTTAATTTTGAATTTAGGGGTGGTTCTATTTGATGGGGGTGGAGGAATGGTTGTTGAGTGGGTGACCCCTAAGGTGTGATGGTTTATGATGGTGGGTTTGAGGTTGTGGAGAGAATGTGGTGTGGGTGTTGATGATGTTGGGTTATGGTAAGGGTGTGTTGAGTTATGATAGGTCCTCATGGAAAGAAGGTCATGTCATCATGGTCAAATTTTTTGGGTAGATAGAGGATATCAACAAGTGACATCCGTTTTTTTGAAGCCTTGAAGTTCTCCACAAAGACCCAAGTAGTAGGCCCTATCCACATAATCTAAGTGATTGGCAAGTGAGAATGAATGACAGATCTCTATAGGAGTTTGATGAGGACCTAATGGGGTTCCTATCAAATGTGTCTTAGAGATGGGGAATTTGCTAGCTTCGGCTTACGTGGGTAAGAGAGCCAAAAGTAGGTCTATGCAGGATCTTGGGTAGCTGATGGAGAATGCTCACCTAGAGGTAAAGGTATCTCTACTTGATCCTTGATAGGTGGAGGAGAAAATGGGTGCTCCTTTGTAGGTGGAGGAGATGATGGGTGCTCCTCTGTGGGTGGAGGAGATAAACAAGTATCCTCCATGGACTGAAGAAGTACTATGTGGGTGATGGTTCTCTAGGTGGAGAAGCCAAAGGTGAAATGGTCTCAATGTTAGTGGAAGGCTCCTCCATAGGTGAGGAAGGAGGTGAAAGGTGTTCCTCTGTGGGTGGAGGAATAGGTGAGGTGGGTTCCAATGTAGAAGGAGGACTTCGGGCTAGAATTTCCTCTATGGAAGGAATATGAGGTAATTGGGAAGCAATGGGTGCATCGCTGAAAATAGTGTGGACCTCACGGGTATGGCTATCATGAGTTGAGGTCTCACCAGTTTGATCAAATGAAGGGGCATGATTGGGAAAGGGTTTCTTGAAGATGTGTAGGTTTTGATTGGTAGGTGCATTAGGATTATCCATGGTTAACTCACCTTTCTCGAGCATTTCTTGGACAATGTTTTTGAAAGTGATGCAATTTCCATCACTATGACCCTTTACTCGATGATAGTTATAGAAGTCATGTTCTTTATACCATGTGGGTGTGGGGTGAGAAGGGTCAAAACCAGTGTGTGGTTTTATAGGTGGAAGGGTGATGGCCCCAGCTTTGATGAGCTTTTCTAAGATAGAAGAATAAGGTTCCCCAATTGGGGTGTATTTCTGTTGTTCTCATCTGAATTGAAAAGTCTAATGGGTGAGAGATTAGATGAGGGGCTAGCCTGATTTGATGGATGAGCTGGGCTGGCTTTGAGTACCACTACATTAGTGGTGCCCTTAGGCCTTTGAATAATTGTTCTATGGTTTGGAAGAAGAAGAGGTATCATTCGACTTGAATGCCAAATTCTTATTGCGTAATTGGATTTTCTTCTCTTGATGGCCCAAATCTCTAGCTTTCATGCCATGGTGAATGCTTCATCAAATGTTTGGAAAGTTTGGACCTATAGGGTTGGTGAGATATGTCTAGCACAAGCCCACGTGAAGAGCTCGATGAGTTCTATTTGTGGTAGTTGGAAGGTGAGTTGATTGATCAAGCTACACCAAGCAACAAAAAAATCTGCGATAGATTCATCATCATACTAACGCATGGAGTATAGGTCAGTCATGGTAACCTTCTTAATGATATTGATGGAGAAGTGATCCAAGAAGGCTTGGGCTACCTGATTAAATGAAAATATAGAGTGTCTAGGTAACCCACTATACCAATCTAACGCAGGTCCAAGTCGAGACATGGGAAAGGTCCTTAAGAGCAAAGCATCATCATGGGTGATTAGGTAGCACCCATGTTTGAAAGACCACAAATGTTGTTGTGGGTCTTCCTTGCTATTGAAATGGTTGAATTTAGGCATTTCCCAATGCATGGGGTATGGATGAATAGGAATGGATGGGTGGATAGGCTCATTACAAATCTCATCATAGGTGAGAGTATTGTGGGAGCTAGAAACCGATGCCTCCAATGTCTGCATCTTGTCCATCATTAATTTGATTAGGTCATTGGTAGGTTGTGATGGTTGGGTGCCTCTTATAGCATAAGAGGGTTGGTGTTGGGCATGTAATGGGGGTGGCATTCTAGTATATGGTGCTAGTAGGTAGATTGATTGAGAAGAAGGTAGTGAAATAGGGGGTACATACCTAGAGTGAATAATAGATGAAACAAGGAGGCTACTATAGTACGTATATGGAGGTGGAAGGGTCATGGTGACCCTAGTGGCAATGGGGGCTAACGATTGTGGAATAGAAAGGACCACATTTTGAAAAGGGGTAGGGGTCACCGAACACGGGGTGGTTGTGTAGCTACGGGTATATGTGAGACAATAGGGTGGATGAGGTTGTGTTTTGGGTGGTTGTCGAAGGTATGGTGGATGTGGCGGGTGCAACGGATGTAGTAGATGTGGCAGTCATAGCGGGTATAGGACCTAGCTGCAAAATGACTGGGGTAAGGTAGATGCAGGTAATGCAGAGCTAGATGGGGCTGCAGGGAGTGGGAATGAGAGTCGGGGGATAGATATGGGCATGCCATATATCAACTGACCTAGGCATCTCGAGTGGATGAGTGGGAAAGATAAAACTATAAGGTGGCAGGGTTTTGGTCAAGGAGTCATGTGAAATCCTCATCTCTGGTAGTGATAGTGATAGGTTGGATAGGATCCATGGCGGGTGATAAAATGGAAGGTGGTGAAGGGCTAGGTGGGAGTGGTTGACAAATGGTGTGGAATACGAGGTGCACTTTCTTGTCTTGTGTTCATACCATGTGAACAATACTAATCATGGTTGGACTTCTTTTACATAAATGACATAAAAAACAATAGGTAGGATAAATAGATAGGTGGTAATAAGTGGATTAGGTACCAAATGTTAGTTGGAAAATGACACAGCTAACCGATGCGGTTAGGGTAAACCGACACCGGTCACAACCAACGAGGTCCATCACTATGGAAAGTGGATAGTTGGTCAAAAATAAGGTATAAGGCCAAATTTTCTAGGTATGCCAAATACTGATGAGATTTACCAGGTCAATGGGAATGATAATAGTGACAGGGACTCTAAATAGTCGAAGAAGGTGAATAGGTGTCCTTTTGGGTAGGTTAACCAAAATGACAGTGAACCGATGCCGTTGGTTGGGTATAACCGATGATGGTCAAGGGGTAACCAATGATGGTCACCGACCGACACTTCACTATGTGAAATTGAAATAATGATGAAAGAAAATATGGTTGTGAATTAAAATTTGATGTGGAATCAAACCCAAAATTCTAGAATGATGAGAATATGGTCCAGGCACACTCAGATGAAGCTGGAATACACCAACTATGATGAGGAGTGTGCAAGGAGAAAAAGGAAAAAAATGAAGAATGTGACCTCTCACCTCAAAATGCAAGCCAAGCAGAAACACTAAGAAAAATATGATCCTAAGAGTGCCTTTTCTATTATGTTTGTTTAGCTTATGCTATTTAAGGATTGACTCATGAACTATAGAATAGAATTTTTTGGTGAGGATGGCTTCCTACGAAGAAGGAGATCTAAAAGGTGAGGTTTCAGGTATGTTATGGTGGGGGGGCCTCACTCTAAAGTATGACTCACAGAGCAATGAGCCGGTGCCCACTATACCTCATATCATCATGTGATCACCTATACATTTTCCTAGGTAAGATGTTGTTTAAGAATGTGTATATTTTAAATTTTTGTGAGGTTTGGTAAGACTCAGAGAAAGAGAAAAGGAAAGAAGTGCTTTTCTATGATTCATTTGTCAACCATCAGCTGGGAATGACTTCCAGCATATAGGTTGCCCTCAATTAATGTGAGCTAATGCAAAAATCAGAATGAAATGCAATGATTTTAAGCCCAAATCGAAATATGAAGTTCGATGACACAAATAGATGAAGAGGAAGAGGGATGCTCTTTCACTAAAATGTAGAAAATAAGAAGAAATGGTTCTTTTTAAGTACACCAAAAGAAAGGTTTCTTTTAGAGAAAATAGAAAGAAAAATAAGGTTACCAAGGAAGAAAATTAATGTGTATGCTTTTCAAAAGGGAAACAAACACACAACTTTTCCTAGGAATGAATAAAATGCAAGGAACGGATGGGTCCCACCGGGTGTGCCAAAATGTTTCACCTAATTCTTAGATGTTTCTTTGAAAATGATGAAATAGATAGGGTAATGGGCATAGGAGGAATACCTATTGAAATGTTGGTTGATAGGTTGTTGCATGTGTATGACTTTGAATCCACAATGATCATGAGAGCTTCCTTTTGGCTAGGAGGAACTACCTAAAATGGAAAGCAAGACCACCAGAAAGAGTTAAACAATATATGTAGTGAACTACCTAGCATGTGCTAGATCCGGAAGTGTGATACTTCCTAGATGGTTGTCAATCCACTATTTAAAACAATTTAATGTTGGTAATAAAGTAAATCCTATTGTAATTAAAATGATTTAGGTATCTCATTTAAAACACAATAAGAAATATCTAATCTAATAGGCTAGGTTAAAATAAGATCCGAAGGTCAAGTAACTGGTTCTGGGTCTCTGCAGGTCTGACAGAGGTCTTAGGCAGGTCACAGGTGAGTTAAGGGTGATGTGGGAATAGGTGGGTAGGTTATTTTTCAGGTTGTATTGGTAAATATAGACCGATGCTGGTTAAGGGTGACCGATGCCGGTTTGGGAGAATCGGTGTCGATTACTATGGGATACTGGGAATGTCACAGAAATGAGCTTTAGATCTCCCTTATGATTACACAAAGGACTAGGCTGGTCAAAATGAGGTATTAAGTTGTTTGGATGGGATTTGGTGAGGTTTTAATAGGGATATGGAGGGTGAGTATTAATGGAGGTCAATGGGTGGCTAGGAGAACAAAGGATGAAAATACAATGATGAAATGAATGAACCAGAGGAGTAAAATGTTCTACTTACTTGAATCTGTCTACGGATTCGTGTGAGTGAGGAATGAAGGTGTTGATAAGAGGTTGAATGCTGTGAGGATCACCAAACATTGGGGAGCTCTTGCATGGGCTGCATGTGCTCTCCTTCTTTCCTGATTGGATCAAATATATGTTGGGGTGAGTGTTGGATGGTTGGGTGAATGTTGGATGTCTGTGCAAGAGAAAATGCTTGATCTCCTTCTTTGCATGTGTGTTCTCACGAAACTTGTTCTCAAAAGATGTGATATCTCTCTCAGAGAATCTGCCAACCTTTTTCCAACCTCCAAAATAAGGTTGTTTTGGGGGTTAAAAGGTGACCGATGGTGGTTCCAGCTTAACCAATGACGGTTAAGGGTAACCGGCGTTGGTCAAGGTGGGATTTCCTAGGTTTACTAAACTAGGTAGATCCCCTTGATTTTATGGGATCTAATAAATTAAATTAATATTAGTGGGGTGAATGGGGCCATGGCTAGGTGAATGTGATGGAGGTGTTTATTTGTCGAGGAGCAAAGGGTAGTGTGACCTAATTTTGTGTCTACACTCAGAACAATAGTGAATAACAATAAATAAGTAAAATTAAAAAATTATAGAAAGTGACCCAAGCAACTAAGTTAGTTAAAATAAAACCCTAATATGCAAGAATAGTAAGGAAACAACTTAGCTAATTCACAGGATGATTTGGACTATGTCAGTAAAATGAACTAAATATTCTAGAGGAAAGAATGAACATGCAGAGGTTCTAAGAAGGACATATCTAAGCTATCAAGATGGACCGGGCACCTGGAGAGGGATGGGGGCACCTAGCGCATCCCAGGCTATGGCTATAAGCACTCTAGTATGTGCATAAGGTCCAAAAATGAATTTCATAGGATCATCAAGTGTCTGCAAACCTTTGATGTCCTGTCATATATAGTTAGATGTATTGTGTCAGTTTTTGATAATCAAGGTGAAGAAGAAGAGACCTATAAATGACCAAAAGAAGTATCAAAACCCTAAAAATAAAGATGCATATTAATGGGTCGAAAAAAACCTCAACTATGCCCACAATGGTGGGATTACTAAACTCAGCATTGAGTGTACTACATTTTAGACCTAAATGTAGTTCGAGTGTGTGTGTGTGTAAACATTGTTCCCTATGTGCTCTTGTGCTACCACACTTTGTGAAAGTAACAAGAAATAAATAGATGTAGAATGTAATAAATGATGGATAAAGTAGAATAGACTTCCCTCTTATGTAGTGTGATGCAGATGAACCAGTCTTATCCCTTGTGATGGAGTTCCAGATGCCTTAGAGTGGATGCAACCTTAGGTGGAGTAGTAATGTTTAGTGCTTGGTACCTCATTATGGTCCCTATTATCTGATTTTGCCTCACATGACCTTACGTGCAGAGAAGTCGATGGGGTTAATTCACTACACGAAGGCTTGCATTTCGGAGTTGGGGCGAACAAAGTAAAAATAGGCCTAACAAATTGTAGGGAGATCAAGAGCTTGAGCTATTTTGGAGATCAAAATTTCAGAGGTGGAGCTTGTTAGAGATCTCAAAGCGTGAAGTTTGAAAAATGAAGGAAAAGTCTCAAATCTTCGAACTCGAAAGTCCTAAATTTTAGACTTTTGAGTTTTAGGATCTCAGTAAGTGAGCAGAAAATACCTCAAAGAAAGTCTAAAATCCCAAACTCGAAAGTCCAAAATGTCGATACATTGCAAGTTTGTGGTTTCGTAACTCTCGAAGCGTGAAGTTGGAAAAACGCCCCAAAAGTATGAAATTTCAGTAGTTTTGGGTTTGAGGTTTCAAACTCTCGGCAGTGTGAAATCTAAAAGTTCTAAGAGTCCAGACTATGAAAGTCCAAATTTTGGAATTTTGGGGTTTCGGACTTGTAGTTTAGGGATCTCAGAAAGAAAAACATAAAAATCTCAACTCAAAGTCCAAAATCCCGAACTCCAAAAGTCTGAAATTTTGGACTTTCAGGTTTTGGAGTTTTGGAACTCTCAAGCAAATTTGGTGGATGAACAATGTTTCAATATCCAAAATGGAAATGTTTGAAATTTGGAATTTTGAGATTTCGAGAGGTTGCACGCACCGGACTCCGAGACAGACAGAGCAACAACCCACCATTTTCATGTAGAATGACACCTCGACCTTCAGATGGCCATAAATTTTGACTGGAGCTCGTATTTACACAAGAAAGGACTTGTTGGAAAGCTCTCAGTGTCTTCTACTCAACTATGTTAGACTAAGTTATTCAAAATGAAAAATTCATTTCTCCATTTTGAGGGTGTCCTGTGTTTCTCACCTACCGAAATAATGAAGGTATGGGCTTCCTTGTTTCCCAACAAGAAAGAGTACACTTTCCGAGGCATGGGTTTTTCATAGAACCCGTCTTTTTATAGTTGAATTCAATGCATTCTAGGGTGGTTGAAGCAATAATTCTAATTCTTCTCATCTCCTTCTCTCATTCTTCCTATATATTGTAAGGAGGGGAATTTTTCTAAAGGTTGGAAAATTTGGTTTTGGACCCTCCCTTCTTCTCTTCTGTCTACAAGTGAATTTGTGGAGTTCAAACCTCCCATCTAAACTATAAATGCAATCTTTCCTCTTGGCCATTGTAATGTACTATATCAAATATTTGGAGCAATAATATAATTATATGGATGATTTCAACCCTCTCTTGTGTTCATTGTTGTCTTTTGATCTCTCATTGCAATCTTGGTTATCTGTGCATGGTGGTTGTATTACATTTTAGTGGTTTGTGTTTAATGGAAAAGCAGGTGTTCAAAATTCCTTTGGTGCATCACCTCTATTAGTATAGGTTTGTTTTCTTGCATCTTCTTAACCCTCGTCTCCTGGCAAGTTAGAGTAGATTTTGGAACTCGTAGATCCTCTCGCAAATTGTATGTATGCACCTAAATAGAGGAATAGGAACCGACCTTCATCCGGAGAGATTTCCATTGCAAAGTCCCATACTTTGGGAAAAGCTCCATGTTATGTAATCACACTGAGAGTTTCAACCCATCGAGTTACAAACATTTAGGGGTGTTGTGATTACGCATCAAAAGTCCCATAAATTTATATTTATAGGTTTTTCTTGATCTAAATTCATAATTAACCCCAAAGAGGATGACCACAAGAAATATGAAAAGTTGAAATGCCTAGAAAGTTCCCAAAAAGTGGTGGGAAAGTGAGAAAAGTATCGAGGATAATCATGTGGGCCTGTGGCACTGGGTGCCCAAGATTGGCCCGAATGCCCCATTAAAAGTGAAAATGACATAAAATGAAAAGAATTGACTTGGAATGTATGTGAAAGAGATCGGAAGTGGTGACAAAAAGTAAAGTGAAATGGCCAAAAGATGGGGGATAATTAGTACGTTCTTCACTCAAGAACCTTTTAAATAGTAATATGAGATCGAGACTAAATAGTACCCAAAGTTCGTGATTGCGACCACACATACGCATGCATATACATATTCCCATCTGCATATGCAACCAGGTAATTGTACATATAAACGTCATCTACATATACTATCAGTGATCGCATATGCATACTCCTAGATGCATGGAAATTCAGTGTATGTGCAATGCGCACCTCCTAGTTTCATATGGAAAAGGGTGTCTATGTGCACGAGATGCTTGAATACACATGCATTCGGTCGTATGTGTATGAAACCCTCTTGTTTCATGTGTAGTCGTGCACCCACATGCGTCAAGCATCTATTTTTTGGTCTTTATGTATGCATCTTCTCACCAGGCATACCACTTAATGCCATGTTCTCTCTCTCTCTCTCTCTCTCTCTCTCTCTCTCACACACACACACACACACCCACGCACCCACCCACCCACACACACACACACACACACCCCACACACCCACACATCGAGACCTAGTTTTCCTCATTTTTCCTCATTCCTCCACACTCCACTCTAGTCACTACATCCAAGCTCTAAGCTCATATGGATATCGGACCAAGCTACAAAGTCCACACATCTGCACATGCATTTTGTAATCTAAAAATGACATGAAATTTGACATCCTCTTAGTCTCAATTTTAACCCAAAATTCAATTCCAATACCTTCTTTTCCGGAAAATTTCAACATTTCTCAAAATGTAGGACACATTCAGTGATTGGGTAGATAAAAAAAAATTGATGTCAAAATAATTTTCTTTAAGAACATCTCCAGAAGATATCCACCACTTAACAGGGCTTCCACACGTGAATGTTAACCCTATGACAAAAAAACCTTACTCTCACTCAGAAAAAAAGTATATGGAGTCCCACTTTGGCATACAATTTGAAGGTAATGATCTATTTTTTACATTATTTCTTTATATTATTATCACAATAAGCTAATAACATGTTTTTCCTTTTGTGTAGGTATTGTTAACTCCTCTAAATCAAGAAGAGGATTATCTGTGCAAGATATTCCACACACATTTTTACAGAGCCATGACTGAAATTTTTTAGGCTAGGATAGCCTCAGTAGGGAAGACAACCTAAAATCTCGTGAAATCTGGGATGTTGTTTACATCCTCCATTCTCTAATAGGATTTTCCATGATTTTTCATATATTGTTTGCATTGAGTCTCATAACATTTTCATGTTGTAATTATATAATCACATTATATTATGAATCCTTTCTTGAGTTTTCCTCACAAAATACTAATATTCCGACTTCACTTCATGAAAATTATTTGAGAAATAGAGCTAATTTTTAATTTTTTTCAGAAGAAATAATTGTTTTCGCATGTAAGAAGACAAGCTATATTTAGAGGTCAACCTCCTGAGGATTTTGAATATTCATACGTGGATGTACAATCATCTCAGACTCTAAGTCCAGTTCCGAGACAAAAACACGTGAGGAGTTCTATTACACCCCCTCAATTGCAAGTGCTACAAGAAACTTCATCAATTATTCTAGGTATTACTACTATCAGTCTATCAAGCTATGAATAATGGAACATACATTATTTTATTTTTTTATTAATAGAATTATACTTGTTTTTAATCATTACTGCATATTTACAGATTCCTTGGATAGTTTTCATCAAACTTCCCCACATCAACATGAACCAACAAAATCTGCAAGGATTCAACCACTAACAATGGAAGGAACTACACCTAGACATACTCTGCAAGGTAGGTACATTATTAGTATCACTTCAAATTTTAACTTTTATGCTAAATTTACTAAACATTGAATTCTTATGTGTTTTTTTCACATTTTATTTTTTCAGTTCCACTTCCCACTTCTAAAATGAAAAATATGCCACCACCACCGCTGCAAATACAAGTTCAGACAAGGGGGAAATGAATATATTTTCCATCTCAAAGTGGTGGCATAGTTCATTTGACAAGAATAGAGTTTCCAAATTTATCTTTTGGTGGTCTACCTAGTGCAATGAGCACCACCATTTTACAACAAATTGATCTTGATGATGATTTCTTGGGTATCAAGAGTGGTACTAGGGATCCAACTACTTTTAATCCACATAATATGATTCATGGCTCACAAGTGCCCCAAATAGATCATGTTTTACACGAACATACGCCACTTCACAATACGATACACCCTCTCTAACACAAATACTAGTACCACCATCTGATGATCAATTAACTACTTTTCTCTTTACATAACTTGTTAGCAAAAAGAGATGTTATGCTACCATTAATTATGTTGTCATGTAGGACTTAGAGAATTTTAAAATAAGGGAATTATAGGCCAAATATTTGATGTAGGAAATAAATTCCCATTTTTACAACCATTCCTAAAGAGACTGGGCTTATTTTCTTTAGTTCAAAATGAGCCAAAAAAGATAGATGTATTACTGAATCAATCTCTCTCAGGTGCCATTATAGTAAGCAATGACTACAATGATAATGTTTTAGATGTAATGTTAAAAAGGATAGAAAATTTAAATAGTGAATCCCGAGCTTACTATAACAAATGGGCTAGAGACAAAAACATGGTCATTATCGTAAATGTGGAAAAAAAATAAAGCTATTTTAATTTTAACTATTTTTTTCGAATGAGATTTTAGTTTTAAATATTTTAAATTTTAAATTAATAATATTTATTTTTTTAATGTAAGTAAAAATATGAAAATTGAAGAATGAAGTATTGGTATTGGATTTTAATATGAAGAATGCATGTAAAAGTTTAAATGTTGCTATTTCAATTGATTTAAAACCTTTTTTTCTTAATAAAAAGAATAATACATCAAGAAAATAATTAATGAGAATGGCATGAATCCAAAAATATTGTTCAAGTAGAAATAAAATAGATTCTAGTTTATTTTCAAAGATCATGAGGCCAATTACGTAGTATCAATTTCAGCTGATGATCTAATTAAATTAGGAGCACTAGTCATAGAAGATACAAGACTAGAGGGAGTATCTTAGAATGATACTATATTTCCTTATATTGTATAAATATAATTGTAATATTGAGAATTGAAATGTAAATCTCAAATTTCAATTGAGATATTTTGCACTTTTGTAAATTATTTTGAAACAATTTGAATTGACACTTTATTAATATATATTATTTTAATAAAATCTATAGTGTTTTGTTTTTCATAACAATGTAAAGTATAATATCTGAGTTCGACTCATAATTATTTTTTTCATATCTTGTATTGTATAAAAATAATAAGAAATAAGGATACTAAAATCATTTATTCAAAAACATACATACATTATTACATAACTGTAAAAATTTCATATGAATTTTTAGATAGGAATAAATATTTATAAAACATACCTCTTACCAAGCTAAAATCCTAAAACTCGGGCACCTGAAAGAATCCTTGAGCAAGCCATTTTTCTTTATAGACATTTGTATTTAATGTGTCGGCAGACCATCCACTTGCTAGGTCGATATTGAGATCATATTTGTTGCTCACTGTATCAATGACTCTTCTTCTTTCAATAAGTGAAGTTTCCTTCAATAGGAAAATGCATCCATAGGATAATGTGAAACATGCAATCTAAAAAATGTCTCCATATTTTTATACAACCTCTTTCAAAGATTTGATTTACTAAAATATAATTAAATAAAGACATGTTCATATTCCAATGATCCAAAATCATCGTTGGAAAATTTTCATATAATCGAAAATATTTACTAAAATTCTCTTTGCAAGACGTTGTTGGGATACAATGTTTTCGATAGCCTTGTGATAGCTCCATTCTCCATTGGTTTATTTAGATACCGATATTTATCAATCATTGTAATTCAAAAATGTTTTGACTGAGATGTTAGTAAATATTTTACAAAATGCCTTTAATTTCAACTCCATTTATCTCTATGTCCTTTCCAAAATGCTTAATTAAAGCATGCATATATTTGAGAAATATATTACTTACTAATTCTTCACTATGACCATCAACAATGTTCCAAAATAAGGGATTCACTACTCCCATGGCCTCTAGCAGATCATCCCTTTTAAAATGATCACAAATTTATGCAGATAAGATATGTGAAATATTTCTCAATTTCATTCGTATTGGAAATAACAGTGTCATATAAAACACGTTTTACAAGACCTTCAATTTATGCTCCCATCAAATCAACTCTTTTTAGAAAATTATGCATTGGTATCTCCTTCTCATTAATAATGATACAAAGATAATTTTAATATAGAATTTCAAACATAAATTAGGATTATTAATATCTACTAATATTTTCCAATTCTCAAACACATGAATTTTAAAACTATCTTGGGATGTAGTATAAAACAGGGAAAATTTAAGGAACCCCTAAAAACCTTATAAAAGCATGAAAATATCCCTATAACTAGTTTCACAATTGTGGAGAATGTGCCCTTAAACAATTTCATTGTTTTGGAAAAATGGCAAAAATATAAAAAATAGTTACAGATCGAATGGTGAATCTCCTAATACTAGTTTGATAAATTCCTTTGTAAAAATTTCTCTCTCACCACTACAAGTGGAAGTTGGACTTGATGTTTCTTATTGGCTCGCACTTCAAAATAACTGACAGGACCCATGAAAAATCTAACATTGGGAAAATGGTATAAGTGTGGAAATTTCTTACTAGTTTGTGCTTCAGGGTGACTAAAAAAGGATATGTATAGTCTGACACTCAATTTCACTATGAAATTTATACATATGTGATGTTTTTTATATGTTCATACTTCGTAGTGAAGCATACATGACAAAAAGATCATTTAATGGAAGGGTAAGTGCATCAAGTTGGGGAAAAAGGGGGTCTTAAGTAAACGCATGTTTTGAAAAATAAAAAAATAGATGTTTTATTGGTTATTCAAGATGCACAAGGAAACAGTGTATAATATTTCTAGAGTTTTACCGAGGAAGGAAATGGGAAAGGAGAACATGATGGTGTAGGATCATGAGTGAAAAGATCACTTGCAAGAGAAGAGTTAAAGTTAAGGATGGTGATAAATTTACAAATGCAAGAGTCATTGTTCATTGGTGGTGTGTCAAGAACGTGGGCTCTCAAGATAGTTCAATTATTCATAGATATTTCTAGTTGACAAGGGAATAAAATTTGGCAAGCTATGAAGATCAGTATTTATGTGACAAACTCATAGATCAAGTGATATGCACTCGCTCCGTAGTTCGGGATGTAAATTCTTGAACACTTTATACTAGGTACATGGCATGTTTTTGTATATCATGCATTGATTTTACATGGAATAAATGCAAGTCATAGTAGTGGGTGGATGACTGGATTTGTAGACCTATAATTCCACTCGACAATGTATAAGAAGTTCCACGAGCATTACAACTTGTAGTATCTTCAGATCATATGAAAACATCATCCGCCTTTGACCAAGTCTCTAATTTAGTGTAACAAGGTACATACATGTATATATCATGATATAGATTTATAAATTATTAAATGATCAAATCGTAATGTATTATAATTTTGAGTTGAGTTTTAATTTGTGATGTAGGGGCATGTTTTTTGGCAGCTTATTGTGACTCGAATTTAATGAAGAGGGAATAAATTAATTCTTGTCTTGTTGTGTAGAGGGGAAAAAATTGACTTCCACAAATCACCGATGGTGAAGTCCTTGAGTATCCCAATAGGTCAAAAATGGTAGTCACTAGAACTTGGCTTCGACGATATCCTATAAAAAATAAAACACTTGGTTGTTCAAGACTATGAAGTACATCGAAAGATACTTCATTATTAACATTTGGTTCTTGAAACAAATATTAAATGTATCAAATATTGAATTAGGCCATTAAACAATAATGCATGGAAGGTTTGTGAATTAGATCATGAAGAAATTCTTACTACTTTCAAGAGTAAATTTGATCCACGTGGTTCATTAGATCAATTTACAAAGGTATGTTCTTCATGAATTAAATTTGAATATTTACTTTAATGATTTTATTTAAATTCTCGTAGGATTTAAAGTTCTATTCAATTACTAACTAACATGTTTATGTAGGTTAGTGGTGCCAAAAATGCTTCCACCTTCACATGACCGATGACACTCTTAGTAGCGAATTTATTATTCCGAAGGCAAGTGAAGCTAAGAGAAATTAAATATTAGAAAGGAACAACAAACATAAATTTTCATTTCACCACTTATATTGTAAAAATATCTTATTAAAATTTTCATTTCACCACCTATATTTTATGAACGACCTATATTATTCACGTGATTGTGACAAAACAACATTACACTAACTCGATTTGATTATTTGACGCTTTTTCAAACAATAGGACAACGAGAGGAACAAATTGAGATGGAGAAAATCTGGATGGGATTTCATAGAGGGTACAACCATGGAGGTTTAGGATCTAACGAGATGTTTCTATGTGCCACGGAGTCTGAGAAATCACCTATATCCTAGAAGCACCGGGAGTGCAGGGAACCAAAACGACACCTCCTTTAGTGTTTAACAGCCATCTTGACACATGTTTGTAGTCAATTTGTCCCACAAGCTTCTGCTTGAAAAATATTGCATTGGATAACCTTGCACATACTCAAACAAAAGTATTTCACACATTTGAAAATAATAGACAAAGAGAGAATCAAATCAAGATGGAAAAATGGAGATAGGATTTCATGAGGATCCCTACATGAAGGTGTAGATCTCGACAAGACATCTCTAGTGCCACAGAGTCCTGAGATATCACCTCTCGAAGTTATAGCATTTTTAGTCTCAAAACTCTTAAGGGACTTCACCTATATGAGGTATCTTGAAGCAACGAAACCATCCCACACTAAAAATAATCATCCACTAACATTCACCTGGCCATCTAAACGTTTTGGTGTAGTCATTTTGGTGTTATGAGCTATTGTTTGTAAAATATAGTCTTTAGCAATTTTTATACTAACTCAAACAAGTATTTCGTGCATTTGAAAACAATATGATAGCGAGAGAACCAAATAGAGATGGAAAAAACCAAGATACTTTTTCATTGAGGATCCCTATTTGGTGGTGTAAGATCCGACGAGACATCTCTAATTTATGGAGTTAGAGAAATCACCTGTCAAAGTTATCATGTTTTTGGTCTTGGGGCTCTAAAGAGACCATGCCCGAATGAGGTATCCCCTGAAGAAATAACACATTCAAAGACTCAAAACAAATCCTCAAATAGCATTCACTTGGCCATCTATACATCTTGGTGTAATAGGTTCAATTCCATGAGATACCATTTGCAAAATATCAAATTTGGTAGTGTTACACCGACTCAAACTACAATATTTCAGACACTTGCAAACAATAGGACATCAAGAAAACCAAATTGAGATGGAAAAAAGCTGAGATATGATTTCATGTAAGGTCACTACATGGAGGTGTATGATTCGACAAGACATCTCTAGGTGCCACGAAGTCCGAGAAATCACATGTAGAATTTATAGTATTTTTTTGTCTTAGGGCTCTTAAGGGATTGCACCTTGACAAGGTATCCTAGAAGAAATGGCACCATCCCACACCAAAATTAATCCTCCAATAGCGTTCCCCTTCCATCTATAAGTGTTGGTGAATTTGGTTTGGTGCCACAAGCTACCGTTTGTAAAGTATTATGTTTGATATCCTTACACCGACTCAAACCGTAGTATTTCACGCATTTCCAAACAATACAACATTGAGAGAACTGAATCTAGATGGGATTTTGTAGAGGGTCCCTACATGGAGGTGTAGCATCTAACGAGACATCTTTAGGTGCCAGTCCGAGAAATCACCTATCGAAATTATAGTATTTTTTTGCCTTAGTACTCTTAAGGGACTCGTATCTGGATGAGGTTTTCTCGAAGCAACGACACCGTCCCGAACAAAAAATAATCCTTCACTAGGATTCACCTATCCATCTTAATGTGTAGGTGTAGTTTTTTTGTCCCACAAGCTACCATTTGAAAAATATTGTGTTTGATAGCCTTACACTCGACTCAAACTGCAAAGATTTCACACATTTTTAAACAATATGATAGAGAGAACTGAATGGATATGGAAAAAACCAATATAGGATTTCGTAGAGGGTCTTGTTATCTCTGAATCACAACACCCTATAGTTTGGACAAGTGTATGTGCTTGAGCTCATAGTGTGATTGGATAACATGTGTACTACCTCCAAGTTATGGGAATCGCTACTTGAGATAGACCTCCATGAGAAAGTTGGTTCTTACTCCTAAACTACCTACCACAATCTACTCTAATGCAGGCAAAAATATCTATCCTAATCTAAATTTCCAAGGGACCAGGGAGAGAGAGTGCATGAAAACAAATCCTACACTAAAGTAGTGATACACCAGAAAAGGAGAGTGAGAATATTCTTCCAATGTGTGGAAAGTAGAAGCAAAGTGCTTACTTAGAAGGGGTGATAACATAGCTTCTCCACAATATAAAAAATGCATTCACAACAATATTCCATACATGTAAAATAAATATGAATCCCTACAAGAGTATGAGATAGACACAATATATATGCAATGAGATTGAAGGGGAAAATGAATGCAAACAAACACAACAAGGGAAGATACATCCACAAACATGCATCTATCAGCTTCATAAGTATGCACAATCCAATCTATTACAAGATAAGGGCCTAGATCACCATACAAGGATTCCACTCGAAGGGTCTCAGAGCACATTGGCTTAACAAAATGAATTTTACAGATCTTTTCTACTCAAAACTATCTCTCTTTACAATGATCCCAAAACTCCAATTTATAGAATTTTGAGAGGAGAGAGAGAGGGAAAAATGAAAATCCCAAAAATTGTTTTCTCATTACTTGCAACAAGTAATAAATGAAGTGAAATGATGTTCTGTTGCTTACAAAAGGATCACCATGTTGTCCCATGACTTGCAGCAGTGAGAAATGTCAGCCCATGCTTCATTTAATGCACCCCAACTACCAAATAAAACATTGTTATGAACTAGGCGTGTTTTCTACAAAATCACCATCAATTCCTTGTCAAATCCTAAATTTCTTGATTTATGTGTGTTGGTCTTGGAGCCATGATTCCAATGGTACCAATTTTGTGTGATTTCATTGAGAAATGAAAAATATATGACATTTTGAGTGGAGGCAATGTATTTTGGATTTGCCAGAATTTCTGTCATTTGACGGGATTGGGTATTTAATTAACTAGATCTATATATGTTTCTTTAATTTTGTGAAAATTGAAGCTCTAGATCGAAAGTTATGGTATTTTAAGTTCGTGGAGTCGATACGAGGTGCGGAAGGGAAAACGAGGGAAGGTGTGTGCGTAGGTGCATGCACAGGGAGGAAGGTATACCTATAAGGGCATGGAAACAGTCGTGGTATTCAACTAAAGGAGGGCATGTGGCACAATAGGGTGTATGTAGGCACACAATAAGAAGAGCAGGATGACGAATTTTAAGGCATCCGTAGAAGGGCACACGAGGAATGTGCGAAAGGATAGAAAAGAAAGCGCACACATGGGAAGAAGGGAAGAAAGCGGGCTCGTAGGAGGAAGGTGCAATGGGGGGAAATGGAAGGGGAGTAAAATGTAAAGGGAGAAGAAAGAGAGAGAGGTGAGGGTGCGGGGATAGATTGCAGGAAGGAAGTGAGACATGCGACAAGATGCAAGTTCTCAAGAGGAAAGCAGAGAATGCACTGCAGACATGTGCGCACACCGCATAAAAGAATGCGCGTGCGTATGTGCGCTACTGCAGAAAAGAATGCATACTTGCGAAAGAAAAGTGTAGAAGTACGGCATGAATATCCAACTGAGGAAGGGTGCACGATGGTAGAAAGAAAAGAGGGCACACAACAGGAAGACCCAAAACTTAGCCGATTTGGAAGGTGTCTCGTAGAGGGGCGAGTGGAAGGACTACAATGTATGTAAAGTGCCAAATGAGCAAGCCTATGGGCATATGACCTGAAATGTGAAGCATCGTAGCTATTTGTCACCCTAAAATTCCCTCTTGTGAAAGACGAATTTGCAGGTCCCAAGTGTTGGTACTTGGTTTTTAATCCCGCCAGTTCCATTTAAAATTCCTTAGTCTGTGCATTTTGGAACATTTTTCTATCTCCTTTCATGGATGCATGGAATTTATCAATATTTTTCTATGGCTATGGACCGCGTCAAGCCTTGTATTCCTTGCATTTATCTTTCTATAGGAAAAATATTTGATTTGGGTGTGAATGGTGGCACTTTTCCCCTTCTCTGCATTTTTCTACGGTCGTCTTCCCATCAAATTCTTTTCCAGCATCTATGGATATGTGGTCACCTCTAATTGGATGCGGTGTGGTGGGTCTTTTTGTGAACTTGTGACTTTTGTTACATTTGCAAAAATGTTGAATTACCCCCATGTCTCTGTTGGATCCTGATTGGATTTTCAAATTATGAAGTGGCGGAGAAAAATTCTTACTTTGGCCCCACAAAGGGACACGTGGCTGTTTTCAAAAGTCAAAGTGGGGAGGCGGGTCATCAGAGCACTTTTGGAAATTTGGTTTTATTTCCAAAAGGGATTAAAGTTGTAAAATGAGTCGTGACTCCACCGGGACGGGAAAAAGTCAAATATCAAGCCCACATCAAAATTCAAAGCAGGGAGGCAGGTCATCGGAGCACTTTTGGAAATTTGGTTTTGTTGCGGAAAGGCATAAAAGTTATAAAGTGACCCGTAACCATGCCAACACCGAGAAGAAGACACATGGTTAGAGTATGAAAATCCAAATCCAACCATTGAATCAACTAAGTATAATGAGCCGTGAAAAATCCTCCACGCGCTCCAACGGCACACCTCTAAAGGCCAAGTTCAAAGCAGGATCCTAAGTGAGCGCAGACTCTCCATGTGCCTCATCGGTGTAAATTCAAAGGCGTGGCCCAAAGAGAGACCCTGGACTAGCGCCATCCCTCACGTATCCCGTGTCTGAAAATGGGACACCGCGCGATTGGAAATTCCAAGCTCAAGACAGTGCCAAAGGAAGCTTCCATGCTAGCTCGGCACATCTTCAAGGTTAAAATCTAGATCCTCTCCCCAAATGAGTTCCATATTTCCACCGGTCGAATCAATAGGGATGAGCTGGCCATTGAAAAGTTTGAGGGTAGTTCCAAACGTGTGCCAACCCCTCCACATGTCTTGGTTAGCTTGAACGTCTCCACCAATGGGAGGGACTTAGGTAAAATACAAAGGAAGTGAAGTCGGCCTGCTCGTTGGCACGACGCCATGTGTCAATTCAAGTGAAACTTCAAGAGTAAAAAGAGGGGGAAAAATATTAATACGTGTGAGGTCACCATGTGGCCTTTATATGGATAGAACCTTTCACATATGGCGAGCCCACGTTAAATGCCTGACCCCAATCGTACCTTTAGACAGCCATGTCTTTCAACCAGGAGCTCGAATTGAGCGAGAAAGGACTTTTTTTGAGAGTTCCCAGATCTCTGCTACTCGCCGCCACCATTAATGATCCAGGACACCATTTTCAAGGCTATCAAGTCTCTCACCTACCACCATGGAAACAAAAATATTATTTTCAGTAGGATTTGATGGCTGGGAATTTGGAAAACATCTTTCATGCCATTAATACGTGATCCGATTGCTTCAACCAAATCAAATTTGATCCGATCTGTCATCCTTCCTTCTCTAACGCACCAAACAAACATGCAGTAACCGTGACTTGACAGATTGTAGGTGGATTTGTAGGGGCATTGATGGTTGGTGGTTGAGCTTCCAAATCAGATTACTTTCCTTCTCTTCTTCTCCTCTCTTTGCTTCATCTATAAATGTAAGAGTTGGGCTCATTGTAATTATTGGACTCGATACTTTGAAGTGTAAATAAATCCAAAGCAATCAATACAGAATAATTTCCCTTTCTCTCTATCTTATCTATTGTCTCTTCTTGCTTGCCTAAAATTTGTGGATCATTTATCTTCTCGTAATAAGAAACTTTGTGTTCTTATTGATATGATTTCTAGAAATTTTTTTCTATGGAATGATATCTTATGATGTGACTAAGAATGATTTTGTTATGCATCACCTTTGCTCAAGATTTATAAGGTTATACTTTGCTATCTATATTTCCCGAAAGTACGGTTATATTTTTCTCTTTTCCTTTCTTCAGCTTCTTCCATTCGTTTGTATTGATAAGCTATTTTGGTAAAAAGCTTTTCAAGATGTCAAGTCCATCCTTAAGATGAAAGTTGTACATTTGTATATAGGATTTTCTGCTTGCTTTCAATAAGGGAACCTCTCCCATAACAATGAGGGACTTGATGTCCCCCCGACTATGGTTTTATTAAAGTACCATTTTAAAACCAACAGCTTTTGGCGACTCCACGGGATTTCATTTCAACGTATCCCTTTCTAAAACAACTTCAAGATCATTTTTTCGGTCTAGTGACTCTATGATATACACGGGAAGAAATCTCTCGAGGTTGAAGATTCTCATTTTTAACTTCTCGAGTAAATAAACTTCTCTCTTCTTCCAAAGCAAGAAGGAACAAATGAAATTGTTCTACAAGCACACCTTTGTTAAAGATAGAAATTCCAAGAATAACATTCCTCCAGAACAACTCAGCCTAATCTTCTTTCTCTAACACTTGGTGGTGTTTCAGTCCCCCTTCAGACAATATTCCCACAGATGGTAGTGCCTCTACCTTGGGGACAACAGATTGGGCCTCTTGTTATTCCTCAACCATTGCATGAGTTACCTAGGAGTAGTAGGAAAGGTTTTCCTAAATTCTGAGGTGATGGGAAGGTGCACCTAGATGAACACATTGCAGCCTTCAAAGATTACATGTGGATTCTTGGGATCAACATGAAGACATTTCCACAAGCCATTTGTAGAAACATTGCAAGATAATGTTGTTGATTGGTTCTATCATCTTCTTGTTGGGTCAATTACTGATTGGACCACCTTGAAAACTTAGTTTGAGAAACATTTCAAACTTGCTGAAGATGTGCATGCTCTCTTGGCTCAAATTTCTCATATCAAGAAGGAACCACATGAGCCCATGAGATAATTTGTGGCCAAATTCAACAAGCTCATTCATAAAATTCCATAGAACACTCATCTTGTAGATCAAATCCAAAAATGCTTCTTCCTCAATGCTTAGTTACCTAAAGTAAGCTATGCACTAAGGAGAGCTAACCTTGCAACTTTGGATGTTGATCAACATTTGGCTATCAATGTTGAGGATGATTTAATCATGTCTGGTAAATTGAAAAGAGAACCCTCCAAGTCTAAAGCATCCTCCTCTTCCTCTCCTAGAGCCAATTCAGATCAGTTAGTGCGAAGTTGGAAAATGATCTCATTGCCATCAAAAATCAATTGGCTCAACATACTCCTTACCAAGATATTCAAAGAAGGAATTTTCAGCCTAGGAACCGGTTACCTCCTTCTCAGAATAAATTGTCTATTCAAGGCCCACATATCTAGGTTCCAGTCAATGCAACTTGTGAAGTTCAAGAACCTGATGATGAGGAGTTTAATGAACTCTATAAAGAACCAGAAGAAGAGGTTTATGAAGAACTAGAAGAGCTTGGTGGATCTCAAGTTCATTTCCTTACCACTAAAGGTATGGATGATGAAGATGAATATGATGAAAGAGTGACAAAGATGAATAGTGAGTCATATGTTGTTATGACTTGGGAGAAAATGAAAAGAAAAGAAAAAGTGATGCAGCCTGTTAAGAAATCCAAGGAGTTTCTTATAACTATTTCAATGGTCAAAGAAGAGGATCTCCTATTCCCATCGCCTCCATGTAAAAGGTGAGTAATGATATTCCTCCTCCTTCTACGTATGTTTCCAAAACTTCTTTTCCTTCAATTCCTAAAGTTGATAAATAAAATTTTTCTCCTATTCCTAGTAATGATCCCCCATCCACCTCCGGGTCTTTTGATATCATTAATCACCTCAAAATACCAAAATCTGAATTTCGAGGCATATTTTTACCAAACCCATCCAAAAGCCTTTGCTAAAATGGTAAACTTTGTCAATTCCAAATCCAAAGCCTCATCTAATAGTTCTAAAGGTCTTTTTCCCACTCCTTATTCCTCACCTCAATCAAGCCTTGTGGTTGCAATCACTTCCCTAATGAGAGAATTTAACCAATCTATGTGAATCTCCTCATAGCTAGCCATAAACTCAAGAATTGTTTTATAGACTTCTGGAGCATCGACAATGTAATACCCGCAAAAGTATCTAATTATTTGGGCCTCGACTCTAACATGTACCTTTGGTTCCCGCTATTCCATGGAAAGTAGAGAAGTGCCTTTGGTTGGAAGGATTAAATATGCACAAGTAGCCTTCATTTCTTTTCAGAGAAAAGGGTTATAACCACTATTTTGGTTGTTGATATTCCTCCCTCATATGGTATGTTGCATAAGTAGGAATTTATGTAAAGAGGTAGAAGGTGAAATTCGATGAAACGGTCACATGATTTGTTATCGGTCAATGGAAAATAAGAAAGTTGTTACTTAGAAAGAAAACTCGAGTATATTGTGCAAAATATCGATGATCTAAAAGCACAAATACTCTATGATGATATAGGGCACTAAACTACATGATCATGTCATAGATGAGGTAAGTATTCTTAAGGGAGTGACTCATGATCCTAATGGCATTTGGACTTTGGAGTTTGTTGGAAGTTGCTCTTCAACCGGTTATGGAGTCTGGTGTGGTGTTAATCTCTCCGTAGGGAAGATTCATCCATTTTCTTTCAAGATTCATTTTGAAAATATAAATAATACAACCGAGTATGAGGCTCTCATCCTTGGGTTAAGCATGGCAAAATAAATAGGAGTAAAGAATCTTTGTGCTCATGGTGATGTAGAGTTGATTGTGAAATAGGTAAGGATCTTTACCAAATTAAGAATAGGAGATCAAACATTATAGAAATATTTTTGGGATTCCATCAATTCCTTCATGCTTTCTCAATTGAAGTTTTGCTAAGAGAAAAGAATACTAGAGCTGATTCTCTAGTTGTCTCAAGATATTTTTGATTCCTCATCCAGATTTGTCTCAAGAGAAATTTACCATTGAAATGATTCATAGGCCTAGTATGCCGTATAATGTAAGAAATCGGTAGGTTTTTAATGATGATCGACACTTTCTCTCTTTCTTAGAGCTTAAAGATAACTTCAATCAGCTTATATTTTGAAGGAAGTGAAACTCGCCTAGAGAATATGTGCCCTCTAATGAGGAAGATATAAAGGAAGAGGTGGATCAAGATGGATGTATTAAGTTGAAGGGTAAAAATATTCCCAAAGGACTCGGTGAGTCTAGAAGATCTGCTTTGACAAACATGATAGGTTCATGAAATGTGAATCTTCTCAAGGGACTCAAAAATCTGGCTTAGTATGAGAAGGTCAATATTTGAAACAATGATGAACCCAAAGTTGGTGAATATTGGAAAATGCTGCACTCAAGAAGAGAAAAAGAAAGAAGTAAACCTATTAAAAAATTATGCCGATGTTCTTGCCTATTCATATGAGGATCTTAAGGATTTTCAACCAAAGGAGATGCAGCACTATATCCCTCTCAAAAACCCGGGATCAAACCTTTCAAAATGTAAGCAAAGGCAATACAATCCTAAGGTTGCTGATATTATTATTTAAGAGATCCAAAAGTTACTAAAAGCAAGATTATTTTCCCTATACATCATTCAACATGGATTTCTAACATTGTGGCTCTGCCGAAAGAAGAATGGCGAGATTCGCATCTCGTGTAGATTTTAGGAATTTGAATCAGCCTCTCTAAAAGTCAACTATCCACTCCCCACGATGGATCAAGTTTTGCAACCTATCTCAAGCTCCGAGACGTTGTCTATGATATATGGATTCTCCGGATCTAATCAAGTGGAAGTCAAGACCCTAGATCAGCACAAGCCTACTTTTACTACTCCTCGGGGTACCTTTTCCTACAAGATAATGTCATTTGGTCTTATAAATGCTGGTCAGTGCACTTTCCAGAGGGAAATGGATTTAGCTTTTGGTAGTCTAAAGGGAAAGTGTATTGTTATGTACCTTGATGATTTGATTGTTTTTTCCAAAACAAGGGCAGATCATCTTCAAGATCTACAAACAGCTTCTTCAAAATGCAGAACATGGAGTTTCCTCAATCATAAGAAGTTTTTATTTTGTTTTATTAAAGGAAAGTTTTTGGGCATATTATTTCCAAATAAGGGATCAAGATAGATCCAAAAAGAGTTCAAGAAATCCAATAGATTCCTCTTCCCACAAGCAAAAAGGGTGTTCACTCTTTCTTTGGAAAGATAAATTTCTTGAGGAGATTCATTCCAGATTTTGCATAACTGACTATGAGTGTTTCTCACATGATGAAAGGAAAGAAAAAATTTGGTTGGAATTCTAAAGGTAAAGAATCATTTGAAGGTATCAAGAAAGCCATTGCTAGAACCCCCATCTTAGCATGTCCTGATTTCAAAAGATTTTATTATCTATTGTTATGCTATAGAGAGTACCTTGGCTATTGTGCTAACTCAAAAAATTATGAGGATCATGAACTTCCAATTTCCTTCATGAGCTATGTTCTGAAAGCTCATGAATTGAAATATACTATGATGGAGAAACATGCTTTTACA
The DNA here is from genome assembly GCA_018340775.1 of Taxus wallichiana var. yunnanensis. Taxonomy (NCBI): domain Eukaryota; kingdom Viridiplantae; phylum Streptophyta; class Pinopsida; order Cupressales; family Taxaceae; genus Taxus; species Taxus wallichiana. The sequence goes on from CM031241.1 coordinate 370,212,377, forward strand.
GTGGTCAAAGTTGTCAAGCAGTTTCATTTTTATATTCTTAATTCTCACTCTGTTGTGCTTGTACCTAATACAACCATCAAGTCTATTCTTACACAACAAGATTTTGGAACTAAGAGAGGAAATTGGGTAGAAAAATTCTAAGAATGTGACCTTGATATCAAGCAAACTAAGCTAGTCCAGGGTAAAGGCTTATGTGATCTTATTACTCAAGGAGCCGATACAGACTGTCTAAAGAAGTAGTTGATGTTCTTGTTGTCCTCTTCCTCAGTTCAATAGATGAATGGTATGTTGGTATTGCACATTTTATTACTTATGGAGAGTGTCCATCCCACTTGAGTGCCAAGGAAAAGAGAGATATTAAACTAAGGTCTGCATAGTATGTATTATGGGAAAATGGTTTATTCAAGTGAGGCATAGATGGAAGATTCCTTAAATAGGTGGACAAAGAGAAACATTAGAAGTTGTTTTTAGATTTTCATGATCAAGCTTGTAAAAGGGAATTTCCATTTTTCTTTCATTGCCCATAAGATGCTTCATGCAGTTACTATTGGCCTACATTGTTTAAAGATGCATCAAAATGGGTAGGTAAGTGTGTATTCGTCATACTTTTGTTATGAGACCTACGTTGGCTGCTTTACCACTCAAACCAAAAGAGTGATTGATGAAAATTTTCAACAATGGGGATTCAATTTCATTGAACTCTTAACGCACCTTCACGTGTTGGACATACTCACATGATAATCTGCTACAAATTACTTCACAAAGTGGGTAGAGGTTGTTCCAATCAAAAGAAATACTTCTAAGGTGGTGAGTAATTTCATCAAAGAGAACATCTTGATAAGGTTTGGGGTACCAAAGAAGATTGTGGACTCATAATGCTTCCAATTTTTCTTCTTCTTCGAGATGATGTATTTTTGCTATGGCTATGGAATTTATCTTGGTCATTCTTGAGATTATTATCCTCTAGGGAATGGACAAGCAAAATCAACAAATAAGAATCGTAACCATCGTCTGAAGCTTATCAATGAATCTCAAAGGAATTAACACAAGAATCTCTATGATGTTCTCTGAGCAGATAGAATTATACCCAAAAGAGAAATTATGATGTCTCCATTCCATGTGGTGTATGGTGTTGAAGCTCACCCAAGAATAAGCAGTAATTTCAAGCCTTACACTTAATGAAGGCTATTGAAGATACAAGTTTCACCAATTCCTCGACAAGAGGATCATGTAACTCTGAAGTCGGATGAAAATAGGTTGCAAAGTTTTTGATAGAATCTCACTCATCAACTAAAGGTGAAAGCTTTGTTTAACAAGAAAGCTAGACCCAGAGATTTTCAAGTGGGAGACATTTTTTGTTGTTAGATAAAAGACATGAACCTCGAGGAAGCCATGGTAAGTTTTATTCTCTTTTGCTTGGTCCTTTCAAAATCAGCACTTTGTTGGAGAAAACTCTTTCTATTTGGATTATATGGATTGATCTCCTCTCCCACTTCCTTATAGTGGGCGATGATTTGAAGTTTTTCAAGTCTTAGGTGACTAGGCATTCCCGCTATATATTATGTATAGTGTTTTATTTTTGGTATTTCCTTTTGGTTTGTGTTATCCCAAATTTCCCTCGAAATTTGGTCGAACAAGCCCTACACATAAAGAAAACATGTAGGGAAACAATTCAGACTCACGAGCTTGAGTTCCGTAACTAGGAAAAGTGAAAACAGAGGCCCGAGAAGGTCAAATTCAACCCCCGCACAAAAAGAAATAGAAGAAATATTCTTCGAGCATTTCCATATCTTAAATCTATTTAAAGGGTTGAGGAGAACTCAACAATGGAGTGGTGGGGGAAGAGAATGATTAAACAACCATACGTAAAGAAAACAACTTTGTCCAAATGCATTTCATGTCTTAAATATATTTTACAAGCTTCAGAAGATTCAACAATTGAATCACAGGTCGGTCGAGAAGAAGGGGTAGTGCTAGAGAGAGGCTAGGAGGAAGAAGGAGAGAAAACGGTGAGGATTTGAATTCTTCGCTCAAAACAATTTGAGAAAGAGTCTAAAATTGAGTAAGTATGGAAGAGCCAAGTGGAAAAGAGCCACATGTTCTAACGATGCTCCTCCAAAGATGAATCCAAAGATAGAGGCTCAAATAAGCACCGCATCTCCATGTGTCCTGTGCCTAATGGAGGCAAGGTTAAATGGTCAAATAGAGTCAAAGGAGGATGGGGCAGGCCTCAAAAGTGGCTAAGTATGAATGTTCAAGTGGAGAGTGCTAAGTGTCACCGACGCATTTCCAAGAGTTGGTCCAAAGGCGGAGACCCAAATGAGCACGAGCTCGCCATGTGTAGCCCGAGTCCCAAAAGATAAGAGGGGCCATTAAAAGTCTAAAGACCTACGGAGGGTGCCAAGTGTCAACTTGATGCTCTTCCAAAGGAAAAATTTGAATCGGGCTTTCAAAGCATGAGGCCACCATGTGTCCATATCAAAAAGGGGCGGAGTTAGTTGAATAGTCAATGCATAAGCCGTGCCTACAGAGGTCACCGAGTGTCTTAATGGTGTTGTTTCAAGGGTTAAATAAAGAAAATGTTCCCAAATGAGTACCGTTAGCAACGTGTCCCAATCCAAAGCTCGGCCGTTGGGAGGAAATTTGGTTCTTTGCCCCTTGTTATCTCAAAAGGGGTAAAAGTTGCAAAATGGCCCACAACTCCGCCCAAGGAAAAAGTCGCATTTAGGCCCAAGCCAAAACCAAGGCAGGAGCCTGGGAAAGGTGAAAATTTTCCTTTCACTCAAAAGGCATAAAGATAAAAATGGAAGCACATTTCCCAGCCAACCAAAAGGAGCCACATGTCCAAGAAGAGTTTTGGGGCCACAGGAGTTTTATGAGATTTGTGTTTTTTGTGCAAAATGGCAAAGATGAATCAGACCCAGCGAGTCCAATTTTGTTTGAAAGGGGGACTCATTTTTCAAATTATTTTCCCGCCCATTTGTATAGACCCGATAAAAATTCGAAGGGGCATATCTTTCACTCGTGGCTCAAATATTACAAATATGACACCATTGGAAAGATCCCGCCTCATCTACACCTTAAGGGAATCAAACCTTTTTTTGGGAGGTTAGGTGGGAGAAAAATGAAGAGGAGTCTTCCAGACATTAACGTAGAATCCAATCTCTTCAACTACTAGATCTGATTTGATTCGATCCGTTGGGGAACCGATAAAAGATTGTGCATGGATTTGCGTAAGGCATTGATATTCAGTGAGTAAAAATTTCAAAGAGGGATTTGATGCGTATCCCGGGTGGTTGAAATAGGATTCAAAGTTTCCCTCTTCTCTCTTTTTCTTACTATATATATTGTAACACTTCTTGTTTGAGAAGGAGAGACATTATGGGCATAGAGAAACTCTATCAAAAAAATTTCTCGACACCATTTTTGAGCAGTGAACCTTCTCCTATGCCTATAAAATGTTGTTGTGCCTCTATTCTAGAAATGTAATGGTCTGATGCACCTTCTAGAGCAATAAAAACGTGTTTTTGTGGTGTTCTTCAACCCTTTGCATTGTTTTGTTGTTTCTCCGTGCCTCTCCCTTCCAGATTTGTTTTTCTGTGCATGTATTTCACATTTACAGGTGCAAGATGTTGTGTTTCATGGAGTTTAATGGAAAATTTGAAGATCTGGGCCATGTTACTTCTGTCTAACCTCCCTCATCTCCATTTTTTTGTTTCTTTCTCCCTCAATAGAATATCTCACTTCCTTTACTGGTGTATCACCGCTTTAGTGTAGGCTATATTTTTTCCCTCTTTCTCTCTCCTTGGTTCCTTAGAATGGTTAGATTAGGTTAGATTTAGTTTTCCTGCACTGGAGTAGCTCGTGGTAGGTAGTTTAGGAAGAGGAACCAGCCTTCTCTGGAGATATTTCCTTCTTTTGCAAGGTCCCACACTTTGGGAAAGTTTAATGTTATGCAATCACACCGATGAGTCTACCTTAGAAAAATAGATCCATAACTCATTTGGGGTGTTGTGATTTCAAACTAATATTTTTTGCACACCTTATGGTGGGGCACTAGGTTAGATATTTCATCTTCTCTTGGTGTCTCATCAAAAACAACAAAACTTACACCACCCTATGCCACTAACAGCTTTTTTCATGCCTAGTGGGACAAGAGGTCTTCACTTTATTTCATCAAGTTGATTTTTTCTTCGTGGGATTCAACCTTTTGAAGCACATACAAGCACATCTGTGACCGCATCCGGTCAAAACCCATTCTCTCGAGGTGTATACCTTTTCCATCCATTTCCACTCATTTTCATCCATTTTCTTCTTCCATTGCTTTCATTTTCTCTCATTACATGAGGTTTTGCAATCATGACTTCATTCCCTTCATGGAACTCACACTTCGCAGCAACAAAAGTACGTTCAACCTCCAATGCTTTTCACAACTCCAAATCAGCATTATGATCAGATCTAGAACCATTATGCTCACCCATACGAGTAGTGTCAAAACCATTTGGACATGGAGCTTATCAAGAACAAGGGGGCTCATACATTGGTGAAAGCTATGTGGAGAATGCTGGTCTATTGAGAATATCCAAAAAATGGAGATTGACATGGTGCTATCAAGGGCAACAACTCAAATGAAAGATTTCTGAATTGGTTACAGGGCACCTTGTCCATGGGAAGGCCCTTTTCCAAGACATTACAACCCTCAAGAGAAGCTTGACTTCATGGTTGAAGTGTTTCCTCAGCTTACACAGTGGATTGAGGACATTGGGGCTTATGAGAAAAGTGTGGGACAACCTTGTCAATGGGTAAGTCAATCACTAGCTCCCTGCCTTTCATTTTCTCTCCCTCAATCTTTATCATTTCAGCAGAGGCAAGAGTCAAGCCCCTCACTTTCTGCCCCAAGTGTTGATTTCATTTCTCCATCTCCTAGTCTTCCACCTCATCTTAGTTCTTCTGTCCTTTTCCTTCCAAATAGTCATCCCCTCCAAACAAATAAGAAGTCACCTCCCTTCCCACCACAAACAATTGCAAATATGGTTGAACCCCAACCTACCACTCCTCTTTATTTTCCAAGCCCATGTTGGGAAGAGACTCAAGAATCCAATCAAGGATAACAGCAAGAAGAGGAGCCCAACAAAAAGGAAATGATAGACAATCTGAAGAGTTGGGCTGCCAAATTTGGGTTTACAAAGATCCCCTTGATGGTCAAGCCAATAGAGGAGGTCAAGATTGAAGAACTAGTGGTGGCTGAGGCTAAGTTTGCAGTAGAAGAAGAGCAAGAACAAGAGGAGGAACAATCAGTCCCAAGCCCCATTAAAGAGGAGCAGTTGGGAGAGATCAAATCAATGTTGACGCCACTCAATGAAGAAGGCATCATTGAAGATTTTTACTTTCATTTCAAGGGCCTAATTTGATTGATGAACCCATGATGGAGGATGACCATACGCTTTTAGAGGCTTTAAGTTTGGAGCAAAGCTAATGGGGAACCTTCAGTTATTCCTCCCACTTCATCCCCTTCAAGATTTGATGTTGAAGAAGAGTTTTATCTCTCAAACTTCATGTTTGAGGAAGAGAGAAACCATGGTGAGCAAGTTACAGATCAAGAGGACACCATGAAGGAGGTAGAGCACTTGTAGTAAGACAACAAGGAGGCAGACTGTCTGTCAGACTTGAGAGATTTCTTTGATGAAGAGGAGCCCATGGAGATTACATCATTTTCTCCTCCATCCATCTTCCACACACATGAACTTGCTACCATGAAGGAGAATATTCAAGTGTAAAATCTTACACTCCATAATGGCCCTTTGGAACCAAGGTTAGAAGATCTTGATCTTCCATGTTCTTCAAAAGAGGAGGAAGGAAAAAGGCAGGAGGATGTCATCATCTCTCTCATGCCATTCATCCAAGAAGGTCCACAAGAAAACTCCATTCTTGGAGTTGAAACTCAGAACAAGGGGCGCATTCAAAGGATCAGACCGTGCCCAATCAGGTACTTGGCTTCATTGGAGCCAATGGAGAAGCCAAAACCAGTCATGCCTACTTCAGGGCATGAGGATAAGCTACAAAGAACCAAGGATCAGCTGCCATATCTCTTCAATCTAAATGCAAAGCAACTAAAAGAGGAATTGGTTTTGTCTTCAGCTGATACTTTGGTGATTTGGGTGGAATATCAACTTGTAGTTAGTTTTTCATTCATCCAACCATCCATGTTCAAGTGCAAAATCAGTTGCATGGCTTCCATTTTTGAGGAAGGTGTTGGTACCTAGATTTAACCTCCTTCGAGAGACCGAGCAACATCATGGGTTTTACAGACACTCGTGAGGTAGATAGACAATCATGTATGTCATTTTATAGCCAAGGAAGCAATATATATCGACTTGTTGGCACTCATGCTCTGAAGGGAGTGGGTAACACATGCAAAAGGATGTGATCTGGATCCTAACTATTTTAGGTTGTGCCTTTCAACCAAGGTAAGAGAACCTATTTTGTAACCTCTGTTTTTGAAAGGAGATACATGTACCTTTCTTTTACATAAATTTTATAGAGAAGGCCTTGAAGAAAATATGATCAACACACCAAATTTGACTCTCATGAGTTGTCACTTCCAGATTGTGGAGATATTCTCATAACAAGGCAAAGGTTACTAAAGACATTTGAGACCTTGTTTGCTTCAACATGTTTTGGTGATAAGGATTATGCATTAGTATACACACATGACAAACAAGGGTAGGACGAGTATGATTAGTTGTTTGTTAAATGAATTTTTGTGGGAGGTTGGGTAGGATTAAACTAGATTCACCAAATCCTTGAGGAACCTCACAAAATGGAAAGTTAGACCAACATAATGCTAAAGAATAGCTAAAATGTTTCTTCAACTAGAATATTTTCTTCAATGGAGGCCCATATTAGCACTCTTTCACACAATCTCTGAGATTCTATCATGAAGGATCGAGTTAGAAAACCCAACAAAGCATTAAGATTTGAGTCAAATCATGCCTAAGGTACACCCAAAGGCTTACAGACAATCTTTGTCAACAGATGAGAGAAAAGTGATTTTAAATCATTTATTCCAATCCCAAATGAAAGATCTATTGAGAAATGGAATTGTAGATGCTACTAAACTGTCACAAGGATTGAGGTCTATGTGATTGAATCATATTTTAATGCAAGATTGCAACGAAACAAGAAAAACTACTTACAAACATTCAGAAATAGAACAAACACATTTTTCTCAAGATAACACATAAATAACTCAAATTTTATTAAGTCCATTAGTAGGGGAAAGTTTTAGAGAAAATCTCGACCTCATCAATGGTTGACACTTGTAACCACCTTAACACAATAAAACTTAATAACTCAAACACATTTTTCTCAAGACAACACATAAATAACTCAAATTTTATTAAGTCCATTAGCAGGGGAAAGTTTTAGAGAAAAATCTCAGACCTCATCAATGGTTGTACACTTGTAACCACCTTGACACAATAAAACTTAATAACTTAAACACATTTTTCTCAAGACAACACATAAATAACTCAAATTTGATTAAGTCCATTAAGCAAGGGAAAGTTTTAGAGAAAAATCTCAGACCTCATCAATGGTTGTACACTTGTAACCACCTTGACACAATAAAACTTAATACAAAAAGAGATAACCTAGTTTCTCAAATGGATTCTCAAAAGACAGCTTAGTCAAATTTTCCTCTTGGGAACTTTCTTCGACCTCTAGCACTCTGACCTCCAAATTCCAACTTCCCAACCATTTGCAAGATGAATTCGCGCCATTTATATTATTTTCAATGCATCCCTCTTCCTCTCGAAAATAAAAAAACTTTAAATGCACCAAAGGTTGCTCACCATGATTTTTTGTGATTCACGTAATCGGATATGCAAAAGTGTCCAGTGCTCGAGGGAAAATATCTTTGATTTCTTCCCACATTCAACTCCTTTCCCTGTAGATTACTCATCCTTCAATTTTCCGCCAATTTCACTTCCCCAAATCACAACCGCCCTTTGCGTGCTTAGGAGAAGAAAAACAAAAATCGATCGGGCCCGATAATCAAACCATTTTAATGGCAAAGAAATCTCTAGATATCTCCCACAAAACTCTAGATATCAAAATTAACTCACTCCTCTATTTGGCGTGTAGAAAATACCAAGAAATCACGAATACTCGAACTTCTAGGCATTTTACGTAAAAAAAATGGGGGAAAATCATATTCGTGCACTCAACACCATTGATCTTTGATTTGAATGTGGCCCGTCTATGTGGAAGATGCAAAAATAGGCTCGAGGGCTTCGTTTGAACTTTTCCCGACCCTTTTGAAAAAATGGAAAAATTCCCATTTTTCCCCACACCTCTCGCTTCGAAAATGGGCCCGACACATGTCCTGAGGTGGGTCCAAAAGGAACCATGGAAAATTTCTATCATTTGACTCTCTTTTGGAAAAAGGAAAATTTTCCAAGTTTCCCAGCTCTCCGCCCTTCTCGCTTCGAGTCTCAAATGTGGGTCCCAACAAGACCCCGTGTCTTTTTATGCCTTTAACACAATTTACCTCAAAGGGAAAATTTTTCACTTTTCCTCCGAAAGCCCACACCTCCGCCGTTGACTAGGCGTAGAACATTGACTATTTCCCATCGGGCTTGCAGCCATTTTTTATATTTTAACCTTTATGATGCAAAGACACAAAAAGTTTAAGTTGCCTCTGATGGTCTGCTTCCCCACCCCTTATGACTTTTCAAGATTCCACGTGTTAGCATGACGCTCCTTGAGGTAGTCTTAAAAATTTGATACCTTGAACGAGCGTGGGCTTGCCACGTATCCTCGCTCTAGAAAAACTTTTTTAAGGCTTGAAACTTAGCGGAAGGCGCCACTTGTCAATCTCCAAGGCGCCTCTCTTGCCCATTGAAAAGTCCAAGAAAATATCCAAAGTGAGCGGAATGCCCCACGTGTCCTCATGACGCCTCTCAAGATGGCACCCAAGTTGAAGACCCCGAACAAGAGTGGGCTTGCCACGTGTCCCTCTTCCACCAAACTACTCCAACTACATAAAATTTTTCCAAGTTCGAGCCAAACAAAGGAAACCTCCACGTGTCCTCCTAGGGCTTCTCTAAGGCAAATCCCAAAAGCATATCTTCAAATGAGTAACGTTCCTCCACGTGCCTTGGAATTTTTCGAGACCCTTTTGAAATTTTTCTAAGTATGGGAAACCCAACGGAAGCCTCCATGTGTCTCTTTCCTGCCAACCCTCCATGTGTCCTCCTAACACTACTTCAAAGCCAAACCAAAAATTTGATTCTCAAACGAGCAACATTCCTCCACATGGAAACATTTTTGAATTGAGGCTTTTCATGAAATTTTTGAAGTATTAAGCTGATCCACATCTAACAAAGAGGTGGTACGTTTCCCTATTGATGCAAGGAAGAAAATTTGACAGGGAGAAAATGCTCGTCAAACCGTAAAACATAGGAAAACGTTCATTTGAGCTAGAAAATGAAATTTTCTTCTTCAAGGACAGAGATTTTAGACTGTTGTAAGGCTTAAACACGATCCTGGGGACACATCAACTCATTTCTCCTTGAGTATTTAGGGAAAAATGCAAGAACAAAAATTTCAACTGTGGAAAATGGAGAAAATGGGAAAACATGAGTTCTAAAGGAATAGAACACGGTGACTCAAAATTCCGTGCTTCTCAAGAGAAGCAAAGGAACATGAGGAAAATATGGACTCTCATGATCCTCGAACCAAGAGTAGACTAAAAATGGCAACAAAGACTTTCCAAACACAACACGGGAAGGATAAAATGATAGAGGCCATGAATGAATAATCTATCAAAGGCACAAATGGGACGAGACAATTTTGAGCACCAACATTTTTCTTTGACTGGGGATGGGCACTCCCCGTGAGTGCCACAAGTACAAAAGTAGACCAAGTGCCAAAATATTATCCATTGGGCAAGAGATTCATCTTTACAGGAAGAAAAATAGAGCCATTACCAAAAAAAAAAAAGAGAAACTAACAAAAATAGGTCACCAAGGACCGAAACGAGAAAAAATAGAAAAAAGGGAACAAATAAAAAAATATACACTGTACAAGAGAGTTATGCCATGATTCAAAGGAATCAATCCAAGAAATGCTTCAAATGCCCGCTATTAATAGGCAGCTCGAGAAATTCACAATCTAGATCTTTCAAGAAGAAGGTGTGTTCACCAATTCTCGATGTCAATGGATTAAGGGCCCATCCACAACAAGTCAAACTTGCCATGCTTACCCTTATCCTCATGCTTGCTATCCCATAAGTAGCACAAGATCTCCAATATCGAAGGGTCCGGGAGTGACCTTCTTGTCAAAATAGTTTCTTCACTTCTTCTTTGAACTTTACATGCCTCCTCGGTGGGATTCCCTCCTCTCTTCATCAAGGTCAACAACTGGTTGATGCGGGCATCTTAAGGACTCACTTATTGATCTTCTAGTTGTTGAATGAACTGATATGACGATAATTGCATATGCGGGGTGCAGGGCATGAGTTCCATACACCAACTCAAATGGACTCTTTCCAGTAGCTCTTTTGATAGTGATCGTATTTCAGCCTGCATAACAAACTTTAGTTGTTCACCCCATTTTCTCTTGTTCAACTCTAAGGTTCTTCTCGATAATCTTTAGCAAATTCTTATTCTTTGGACTCATCTTGTCCATTTCCTTGGGGATTATAATTAGAGACATATGTCAAATTGATCCCATATCCTTTTCACATTGCCACCGTGAGGTTTAGCTCAAAACTCATGGCATTATCAAACTATGATTTTGACTAGTACTCAAACCTTCAAAGAATGTTGTTTAGCACAAAATCCATGACAACTTGGTGTGTAGCCTTTTTGGTGGGATTGCTTCCACCCACTTAGTAAAGCATTCAATGGCTACAAGAATCCACTTATGGCTAGCACTTGAAGGGTCTGAAATCTCACCATTGAAATCCATTCCCCACTCTTTAAATGGGGCTTTAATTGATACATGCTTAAAGGTAGGGGAGCCCTAAGCTTTCAGCCTTCCATAGAAACACCGAAAACTCTCACATCTTCTGACCAACATGGTTGCATCCTTGAAAAGAGTTATCCACCAATAACCAGCCCTTAGGATCTTATGTGTTGTGACTCTTGCAGCAAAATGCCCCCACAAAATCCTCCATGGAGATCAAAAATTATTTTGGGGCCTCATCTTTAGTAATGCATCTTAAGAGGACTCCTCTAGATTCTTCCACGCCAAACCAACATCAGTAATGACATATTTCTGGGAAGCCAACTTAAGAGCTCTTTTTTGGTTCTTATTCAAATGCTCAAGGTAGTTTAAATGTCTGAGATAGAACATCACATCCTTGTACCACTCAAAATTCATCAATTTTTCAAAAACAACTGCCCTTTCCTCTTCAACCTCATTTACCTCAATGGTCTGCAAGTTTCTCTCACCATGAGCTTATCTAACCCCAAATCTCTCACCAACTTTGTTGTTTGGTTTTCCATATCATACTCTTAAATTTGTTCACCCATATACATATTTTACTTGATACTTCCATCTCTCGATAGGATGTCTTTTACCATGGTATGGGGAACATAAGCAATAACTTTTGAACTTAATATATAAGGCCCGAAAACCTTTGTTACTTTGAACAAGGAAAATTCCTACTTTTCCATGATGGTGTATTTCAGTTTGCTCTCGCAAATCCTTGCTAAAAAGGAAATGGGCCTCTTAGCCCCTTCATTATCCTTCGTAGCAGACAAAAGCAATAGTGTTTTATGAAGCAAAAGAAAACAACTAGAAATGTTTCTTATGTCTGGGGCCGACAAAATAGGGGTATGCTTCAATGCCTCTTTGATTCCATTAAAAGCTTGGATGACAAACTCTTCCCATTGACGATCTCGATCCTTCATCAATATGGAATTGATTGGGATAGTCAACTCAAAGAAAGTTTGATATAAACCTTCTAATGAAGTTTATCTTCCCAAAGAAGCACTGAATTCCTTTCTTGGTTCTTGGAATTGGGACTTTGCTAATGGTCTCCACTCTTTCTCGATCAATCATCACTCCTTCTTTTGACACAATGTGAGCAAGCAATTTTTTCTTCTACACTCTAAAATGGAATTTCTTTGGATTGAGTGAGATGCCATATTCCCTACATCCGATCAACATCTTCTCTAAGTGCAGCAAGTGGTCAATTATCTTTTTGAAAACACCGGTACATTATCTTAGTAAACATCAATAAATTCATTGATGTAGCTAGCAAAAGCAACATCCATTGCTCTTTGAAAAGTGACTCCAACATTCATTAGACCAAAGGGCATCCCGACATATACATATCTTCCCATGGAGTAGTAAAGGTTGTCTTGATTCTTTCTCGATTCTTATACCATGACCTAGTTATAACCAAAGAAACCATCTAAAGTAGAAAGCAACTCAACCAAATACCAACTGCAGCATGTGCTCCATGTTAGGTAAAGGATAATTGTCCTTCATTGAGGCCTTGTTTAGATTCCTGAAGTCCACACACAACCTGATGTCACCATTCTTATTTCTTACTAGCACTAGGTTGGCAACCCAAGAAGAATACCTTGTGGGCTGGATAATTCCTCCATCTCTTAGCTTCTTCAACTCCTCTTGCATTTTGAGAGATAATAGAGGATTAATTGGCCTCTTCTTCTACCTAAATGGTTTTGCACTAGGCTCCAAGGGAATCTCATGCTGGAATAGGTCTTCTCTGTATGCTTTGAGCTCAGAATATGTCCAAGCCAGGTAGTCTTGGTACTTCTTCAACAATAGGATGTATGATTGCTTTTCCTCTTTGCTGAGATTGCTGCCCAACCAAATATTCCTTGGTTTCTCCTTCGTGCCAAGGTCATGCTCCTCAACATCCTCGAGGCTGTCATATGCTGTTAATAATGCAATCAACATTATCAAAATTTGATTCAAGCGCAACCAAGCCTCTAGGAATGGTGTTGGTCTTTAGTTGGATGATGCCCTTGCCAAACAATGTTTCTTTTCCTTCTGTTGTACACACCAAGGGCTCCCAATCAATGTTTTGATTAGAAAACTCTCCACCATTCTTGTAGAACCTTCTGATCTGAGCATCATCATCAAAAACCTGCCAATGTTTTATATTGTTGGGGACAGAGGGTCTTGTCAATACCTCCACCTCATATTCACAATAAGGGGACATTGTATAGTTGTCAAAGTGAGAACCCAACACTGCAAGCCTATCTACCAAGTCATTGAACCTTTTGTCATGATACACAATGTTGAAGGATTCAAACATCTCAATGAAGTCCCAAACTGCATGCTTGTATTGTTTCAATCATTGATTCTTTATGGCATATAGTTTTCTGACTTGCTTGACAACTAACTCTAAGTCTCCTTTGACAATGATGTCCTTGACACCATACTTCCAAGCAATTCTTAAACCTAACAACAATGCCTCATACTCAACAATGTTGTTAGTGCACTCAAAATTAAGCTTAAAGGAAAAAAAAACCTTTCCTGGCTTGGAGAAATTAAAAGAGCACCAACACCATTTCCAAATTTGGAGCAAGATCCATCAAACAATAGAATCCAAGGAAATCCTGCTTGCTCAAGACACTTAGACCCCTTAATCTTGTGCTCTTTTCCCTCAACAAATCCCAAAAAGTTTTCAAGATCAACATTTATATACAATACTTCATAAGACGCATTGTTGGGATCCTCAATAAGGTGCAACATTTTCTTCTCCCCATATAACCTAACAAGGCTTCAAATGGGATGGTGGCATAAGACATGTCCATTTGGACACTACCACCAACACTAGCAGACCGATTTTCTTGATAGCAACATACCCCACTTGGCCGAGCAATCAACTATGACAACATCAAGCTTAAAATTTTTACTCCGGTAGGCTGCAAGCTACACCAAAACCCTTCACACATCCCACTACTAGCACCACTTTGGATTCCATGGTAGTGAAATTCCCATATGCTATTGTTACTTTAATATTCAACTCATTCATGACCTCCAAAGGCATGACATTGCATGATGCCCCTGAGTCAAACATATAATTGTGGAGCAGCCTATCCTTGATGATCAGAGTGGTGAAGAATGGATCCACATTCAACTGAGAGTCTACTAAAGATGTCCCTAGATAAACCTCAGGTGGTTTAGCTAGCTCTTCTGATGCTGATGGTGTCTCAGACTCTTCAATGACTAGAGGATTCTCCACAATGTTCACATTTCTTCCTAGGGTAGTCTTCTCTTCACTCAATCCCAAGTATTCAAATGCTCTCCTCTTGTGCTCAGGAATCCTAAGAAACTCAACAATTGGAATAGAGAATTTTATTTGACTTAAAACTTGGGCAATGTCATATGGGACATTTGTGGGCAATACAACATTGGAGGAAATGCTAATGCACTCATTAGGTAGTATAGGACTCTTGATAGCCTGAGCATGAGGAGGGGTGTGATTTTTGCTTGGAACTCCAGTGGCTCTTGGTAGATAGATCCTTCTTAGGGGCATTTTTAGGAATGTTTAAAAGCAAGGGAATATTTTTCTTAGCTTGAGGCCATGCCCCTTTGACACCCTTAATTCTTGTGTTGTATTCCTTCTCTTGAGTCACAACAACATTCATTAGTAATCGCATGTCTTCCTCGGATGGGATTACTCCATCATACTTTTTTATCATTAAATCTCGTAAATACTCGATTAATTATTGGGCAATTCAAAATATTTTACATTATCTAGTCTAAATTATGAGAGGGAGGAAGAATATGTACTCTATGAATGCAGTCCCAAAAAGTGGTAGTAGTTCTAGAACTTATCACCTTAGTTGAGATTTCCCTTGTTGTGAGCGGGTGGAGCACCCCATCATGCAAACATCATCATCATTATCATCATCAGCTGCTTCTTCTTCTTGTTGATATTATTCGGAAGGAGCATGGGGCATGAAACACTTATCACACCAATCAATGACTTCTTCTTCCACAACACAACTCTACGACAACAAAGGGATCCGGTACCATTCTACTTTCTCTACCTTGAGGCTGCCTATTCCCATATCCAACAGCTCTTTTTCCTCTGTCATCAGTTCTTTGATGATTTTTAGGTCTATCTTGGCCTTATTACCTGTGTTGTCCTTGAGAACTCTACCCAACTCCTTTCTCGGCTTGAGCTAGTTTGTAGGAGATCTCCTTTACAACCCCTACCAAAGTTTTCACCACCTCTTCCAAATTTGTAGCCTTGTTTCTCTCGAGTTTTTTCTAGGTTAATTAGCTTCACACCTTCCCTCTTAGGAGGTTTCCCAATTGCCTTGATATTATTCTCTATTTGTAGGGCCATAGTGAATGCTTGCCTCAAGTTGGTAGGGTTCTTGTCCCTCAAGTATTATTCAACCTTTTATCAAATGCATCAGTGTATTTGATCAAACATGACTCATCACAAGGCCTTATTATAATAGGAAATCTCCTCAAGGTCTTATTGAACCTTGTGTTGAAATCATGTACTAACTCATTGGGATTCTTCTTGA
Organism: Taxus wallichiana var. yunnanensis; assembly: GCA_018340775.1. NCBI lineage: Eukaryota > Viridiplantae > Streptophyta > Pinopsida > Cupressales > Taxaceae > Taxus > Taxus wallichiana. Next base: position 370,227,910 of record CM031241.1, read on the forward strand.
TGTTTTCAAACTCTGATAGAAGAAACCTAGGGTCATTCCTATCACCATATTGCAATCTGAATGCATTGTTCATCTCAACCCAAGAGTCAATAGAGTTATCTGGCAATGCTTTATACCAGATCACTATCATTCTCCTCTAAAGTTTGACAAAATAACTTGATGTATACATATTCATGCTCAATCTCAAAGTCTTCCATCATATTGAGGAAGAGCTTTAGATGCTAATCACCAGTAATAGAATTATTTCCCTTGAACTTTGGAAGTTTGTTCCTCACATCTTGAGGTACTGTATTTGGATAACTAGCCATTACCACAAAATTTATAGGTCCAAAGGTGTTTACAAAAATGGGGGTCTAGGTTGAGCCATATTGATTCGAGTAGGTGATCCTGGAGGGGTGACAAATTGATGAGGGGCAGAGGGTCCTTGGAACACAGGAGTGTGGTTTTTAAAATGGAGATCCCCTAAAGGCCTAGCTTCTTGGAAATCCTTATCTACTTCAAAAAAAGATAGGTGTAGAGTGTGAAGCAAACATTTCAAAGTCAAATGAGGCCCCTCTCCATTTGGAGAATTCAATTCCACAAAGAGGCTACTCGATTCGAGTCACTTGAATGGCAGCTTCAATGATAGGCCATTCACCTTCATCAATGGATATCCCTCTTCTTGTATGTTTTTCTCCCACAAGTCTCCAATATTTTCTTCCTTCGACTTTGATTTTCCCAACTTAGGAAACAATGTCCTAAATAGGATCCCTAGCGAAGAAATATCTTCTTCCTTCCACTTTGCAAATGTTAGTAACAAATTTGACCTTGAAAAAGTTTTAAGATAGTGGTCCTTATCATAATCAAATCAATAGGGATTTGCCACTAAGGATTTATGTCTTGGTTGTGCAAATGCACTAGAGTATGCTCTGTCAAGTGTCTATCAACGCTAGAAACTGGAAATGAGAAAATATGACCTTTCTTCACCAAAATTTATCAATGAATAATAATGCAAGAACTTGTAGAGACTGGAATAATTGCATATAGCTCTTGGAGCATACAAGAGGTATTTTACTAGGTTCTTGATTGTGAACTCGTAATTACTAGTTCCTCGACAATGGAGCCATTTATGTTGGTATTGTTGACACATTTTGCTCAAGACAACACATAAATAACTTGAATTTGATTAATTCCATTAGCGGGAGAAAGTTTCACGTAATCTCGAGAGCTCATCAATGGCTATACACTTGCAACCACCTTGACACAATAATAATTAATACAAAAAGAGATAACCTAGTTTCTCGATGGTCTCTCAAAATAAAGGCTTAGTCAATTTTTCCTCTTGGGAACTTTCTTCGACCTCTAGCACTCGATCTCCAACTTCCAACTTCCCAACCATTTACACGATGAATTCATGCCATTTATAGTATTTTCAATAGAGCCCTCTTCCTCTAAAAAGACAAAAAGTTTAAATGCAATGCTCGCCATGATTCTTTCATGATTCATAGAATCGATCTACAAAAGTCTCCAAGTGCTCGAGGAAAACATCTTCGATTTCTTCCCGCATTCAACTCCTTTCTCTAGTAGATTACTCATCCTTCAATTTTCCAACCACTTCCGCCCCAAATCACAAATCTAGCCCTTGCGTGCTTAGGAGAAGAAAAATGGAAAATCAAATCGGGCCCGATAATCAAACCAATTTAATGGCAAAAGACGCCTCGCATCTCTCCCACCAAACTCAAGATATCAAAATTAACTCGCTCCTTTTTTTTGGCATGTAGAAATTAGCAAGAAATCATGAAGACTCACACTTCCAAGTGTTTTACGAAAAATGGGGGGAAAATCAGATTCAGACACTTAGCAGCTGTTGATCTTTGATTTGAATGTGGGCCATCCACGTGGAAGATGCAAAAACAGGCTCGGGGGATTCCTTTGACCTTTTCTGACCCTTTTGAAATAATGGAAAATTTTCCCATTTTTCCCCACACCTCCACATCTGAAATGGGCCTAACACATGTCATGAGGTGGGTCCCAAAGGAACCACGGAAAATTCTATCGTTTGACTCTCTTTTGGAAAAAGAAAAATTTTCCAAGTTTCCTCTGCAGCTCCACCCTTCCGCTTCGATTCTCTAATGTGGGTCCTAGTGGGACCCCGGGTATTTTTATGCCTTTAGCACTTTTTCCCTCAAAGGGAATCTTTTTCACTTTTCCTCTGAAATCCCACACCTCTCGTTGTTGACCGGCGTAACATTGACTATTGCCCATTGGGCTTGTGGGCCATTTTTGATATTTTAACCTTTATGATGCAAAGAGGCAAAAATTTGAAGTTACCTTCGATGGTGTGTTCCCCACCCCTATGAATTTTCAAAATTCCACATGTCACCATAGAGCTCCTTGAGGCGGTCCCAAAAATTTTATACCTTGAACGAGCGCGGCTCACCATGTGTCCTCCTCTGGAAAAACTTGTTTGAAGGCTTGAAACTCAAGGAAGGTGCCACTTGTCAAGCTCCAACGCTATCTCTCTTGCCCAATGAGTGGAATGCCCCACGTGTCCTCATGCTACCTCTCTAAGATGGCACCCAAGTTGAAGATCATGAACAAGCGTAGGCTTGCCATGTGTCCCTGTTCCGCCAAACCGCTCTAATCAGCATAAAAATTTTCTAAGTCCGGGCCAAGCAATGGAAACCTCCACGTGTCCTCCGAGTGCTACTTCAGGCAAAGCCCAAAAGGAGATCTTCAAATGAGTGTTGTTCCTCCACATGTCCTAGACTTTCTCGAGACCCTTTTGAAATATTTCTAAGTATGGGAAACCCAACGGAAGCCTCCACGTGTCTCTTTCCTGCCAACCCTCCACGTGTCCTCTCGATGCTACTTCAAAGCCAAACCAAAAATTTGATCCTCAAATGAGCATTGTTCCTCCACGTGGACACATTTTTGAATTGAGGATTTTCATGGAATTGTTGAAGTATTAAGCTGATCCGCGTCCAGCCTAAGAGGTGCCACATTTCCTTGTTGATGCAGGATGTAAATTTGACCGGAGAAAACACCCACAAAAAGCCGTAAAACAAAGAAAAACATTCATTTGAGCTAGAAAATGAAATTTTCTTTAGAGACATAGATTTTAGACTATCGCAAGTCTCAAACATGATCCTTAGGGACACATCAGCTCATTTCTCCTCGAGTTCTTAGGGAGAAAATGACAAGAACAACAAATTTCGATTGTGAAAAATGGAGAAAACGAGAAAACAAGAAAACGTGAGTTCGAAGGAACAAAACACGGAGACTCAAAATTCGAGCTTCTCTAGAGGAGAAAAGGAACCATGAGGAAAATACGAGACTCTCACATGATCCTTGACCTAAGAGAAGACTAAAAATGGCAACAAAGACTAGCCAAACACAACATGGGGAAGGATAAAATGATAGAGGCCGTGAATGAATAATCTTTCAAAGGCATATATGGGGCAAGACAATTTTGAGCACCAACAAGGGAAGTTATTTTTCCTTACCAATTTTAGGCTTTGTTTTAGCTCCCTTTGCTTTTGATTAAAGTAGTGTAGGTAGGTTTGTTTTTAGTATAATAAGTGTTTATGCACACTCTAAATGTCTCATTTGAGGCATGTATTATTTGGTCTTTGTATATAAGTTTTTTATTGCTTAAGAGGGGCATGAGGCCGTGCTCTTAAAATATTAAAGGTAAGAAGGCTCATGTTTACATCAGTAATAATTACAAATTCCAAAAGAAAAAAATGCAGAGAGCGGATAAATTCGTTTCAAGATAGTCCATTTGAGGAAAGATTGAAGCCCCGAGTCAAAACAATTTTACTCTCGAAACTCCATTCCCAAGATTTTCTTATGAAAATTGAGAATGCAAATGAGTGAGAAGGCTTAGGGTCGGAAAAAACATAAAAAAGGTATGTATTCAAGCTCACAAAGGCTCAGGATCAAGACATCTAAATTCGATCAGTTTCATGTGTGTCAAGTAGACTCCATGCCCAATGGATTCTTCAAGGCCACTGGTCTCTTCATCTAGTAGGCAAATGTCCCCGCAAGTCGCCAAATTGTTTTCCCAAATTTCACAACAGAAATTTGGTCAGAACAAGCCCTACACATAAAGAAAACATGAAGGGAAATGATTCAGACCCACGAGCTCGAGTTCTAGAACCAGGAAAAGTGAAAATAGAGGCCTGAGAAAGTCAAATTTGACCCTACACAAGAAGAAATAGAAGAAACGGTTCTTCTGAGTGTTTCCATATCTTAAATATATTTAAAGGGTCAAGGGAGGACTCAACAATGGAGTGGTGGGGGTAGAGAATGATTAAACGACCCTATGTGAAGAAAACAACTCTTTCAAGCCATTTCATGTCTTAAATCTATTTTACAAGCTTCAGGAAGATTCAACAATGGAATTACAGTGGTCGAGAAGAAGGGGAAGTGCCGTAGAGAGGTCGGGGAAAGAAGGGGAAAAAATGGTGAGGGTTCAAAATCTTTGAGCTCGAAATAGTTCAGAAAGAGTCTAAAATCGACTAAGTATGGAAGAGTTAGTGGAAAGAGCCACGTGTCCTAATGGCACTCCTCCAAATATGAATCCAAAGAGAGAGGCTCAAACAAGCACCACATCTCCACGTGTCCCAAGTCGAACGAAGGCATGGTCAAATGGTCAAATAGAGTCAAAGGCGGATGGGGCGGGCCTCAAAAGTGGCTAAGTATGAATGTGCAAGCAGAGAGTGCCAAGTGTCATCCTGGCTTATTTACAAGAGTTAGTTCAAAGGTAGAGACCCAAATGAGTGTGAGCTCGCCATGTGAGCCCGAGTCCTAAAAGATAAGAGGGCCGTTCAAAATTCCAAAGACCTACGGAGGATGCCAAGTGTCAAATCAACGCTCCCGCAGGTACATTTTGAATCAGATTTCAAGCAAGCACGAGGCCACCACATGTCCATATCAAAAAGGGACGGAGTTAGTTGAATAGTCAATGCATAAGCCAAGTCCGGTTGAGGGTCGTTCGAGTGTCTTAATGGCATTTTTCAAGGGTTAAATAAAGAAAACGTTCCCAAATGAGTGCGATATTCTGTGTCCCAATCCAAAGCAAAGTATTGGGAGGAAAGTTTGTTCTTTTCCCATTTCTATCTCAAAAGGGGTAAAAATTGTAAAATGACCTGTAACTTTGTCCAAGGAAAATTCAGCATTTAGGCCCAAGTCAAAACCAAGGCGGGGAGTTGGGGGGAAAGGTGAAAATTTGCCTTTCATTTAAAAGGCACAAAGATAAAAATGGAAGTGCATTTCCTAGCCAACCAAAAAGAGCCATGTGTCCAGGAAAAGTTTTAGGCTACAGAGTTCTCTCGAGATTTGCATTTTTGTGTAAAAGGGAAAAATATGAATCATGCGACCCATGAGTCTAATTTTTTTGAAAGGGGGACCCATTTTTCAAATTATTTTCCTGCCCATTTGTATGAACCCGATACATAATTTGAAGGGGCATATCTTTTGACTCAGGGCTCAAAATATTGCAAATCTAACACCATTGGAAAGATCTTGGCCTCGCTCTATACCTTGGGGTTTGAAGATTTATTTTTGGGAGGTTAGGTGGGAGAGAAATGAAGAGGAATCTTCCAGACATTAACGTAGAATCTAATCTCTTCAACTACTAGATCCGATTCGATTCGATCCATTTGGGAACCGTAAGCAGCCGTTGTGGGTGAATTTGGGTAGAAGACATTGATATTCAATAATGTAGACTTTCAAAATGGGATTCGATGCATATCTGGGGTGGTTGAAACAGATTCAACTTTTCCTCTTCTCTCTCTTTTTCTTTCTATATATACCGTAACACTTCTCATTTGATAAGGAGAGATATTATGGGCATAGAGAAACTATGTCAAATTTGTTTCTTGACGCCATTTTTGATTAGTGAACCTTCTCTAACACCTAGAAATGTATTTTTTCCTCTATTCTAGAAATGTAATGGTCTATACACCTTCTAGAGAAATAAAAATGTGTTTTTTGGTGTTCTTCAACCCTTTGCATTGTTTTGTTCTTTCTCCATGCCTCTCCCTTCCGTATTTGTTTTTATGTGCATGTATTTCACATTTACGGTGGAGGATGTTGTGTTTCATAGAGTTTAATGGTGAATTTGAAGATCCGGGCGCAGTGTTACTTCTGTTTGACCTCCCTCATCTCCATTTTTCTATTTCTTTCTCGCTCAATAGAATATCTCACTTCCTTTCTTTGGTGTATCACCGCTTTAGTGTAGGCTCCTTTTTTTTCTCCTTCTCTCTCATTGGTTCCTTGGAATGGTTAGATTAAGTTAGATTTAGTTTTCCTACACTAGATTAGCCCATGACAGGTAGTTTAGAAAGAGGAACCAACCTTCTCTCGGAGAGCTTTCCCCGAATGTCCCAAACTTCTCCTGACTATTGAAACATTTTCGGATTCGCCCGAACCGCGTCCTTCGCACTTTTATGTTCCAAGTGTCCCAAAGTCAAATCGGGCAAGTTGTTCCATTTTCGGCCGAAACTCCCGAACCGCGTCCTTCAGCGCGTTTCGTCCCAAATGTCCCAAAACACATTTGTCGTCCTTCTCCTGCTTCGCCGAACGCCGAGCCGCAGTGTTGTTTCGCGTGATTCGCGTCTCACATGTCCCAAGCGAACCAAATGCCATTCATACTTAGTTTTTCTGCTCTACTCAACATGCTGTTTTTCAAACTGATGGATATGAATGTAATGCGCATTTGAAATCCTCAACGGCTATATGACGAGCAAGCCGCCTTTGCATTTCTTACATTGTTTCCATGCTATCCTTGCTCGAACCCTTGCAATCTATTTCCCTGCGCGTGTATCCCTTTGAAGATCAAGTTTCAGGAACAGGAACAAAGTTTCGCCGCTCGAGTCTGCCATTGAAGAAGCCAGTAAAGATCATCATACTCATGTCGAGTTTGATAAAGAGATGGAGAAACGTCTTGGATTTTGGACGTAGTCTACGGCCAACACGTCAGTCCTCGTGGCAGAGATATAGCTAAAGCGTTAGAGAAATTCAGGCAGCGGATTCTGAAGTCGGTGGGTCCCTCTCAGTGACTGGCCACCTGTCTTCTTCTCCTTGTTCTTTTCTCTTCTTCCCTTTCTTTTCTCCGTTTTCTTTGTAATAGGTTGAGGTATTGCGGTTGGCAGTCCTTAACGGTTCTTGATTAAAGAAACGGTTACAAAGAGTAACTGATTTGTAAGCTATATAATGGCATTTCTACGCCATTCGAAAAAAAAAAGAGAAGGAAGAACTTGGCATATTTTCTGGAAGTGTAAATAGATCAGAGAGAAATCAATACAAAAGGGCTTTCCATTCATTGTCTATCTAATCTTTGTTATCTCTGTGTTTTCATTTAATTTCATGAAGATCATTTGTTTCTAGTTCATTAGTCTCACTGATTGCATATTTTCAAATATTGCGAGTATAGTGATCTTGTACAACCAAGAAGGAACTTTGTGTCCTTGATTAATGAATCTGAAGAAGGTTATTTACAGAACTTTGTGTCTGGTAATCTCATCTTGTTCATCCAATGCAAACGATCTTGTTTTAAACTCACTGCAACTTCGCATACATAAAGGATTATTCTGCTATCTATAATTCTGCATGTTGCTCTTCTGCTCACCCTCGTATTCCCTTTCCTCAGTCCTTTTGTAACTGATGATCCTTGTGGAAAACACTTTCGTAATATCCAAGTTCAACCATAAAATCATGTTTTGTATATTTGTAAATAAGTTCGTTTCTGAATAAGGGAACCTCTCCCATTAAAGAGGAGGGACTTCTTGTCCCCTGACTGTTGCTCTTCTTAAAAGTCCTATTTGACGACCAACACAAGGAACAGCCCACAGAGAGACCTTGAACTAGCGCCAGCCCTCCAAGTGTCCTAGGTCTGAAAAGGGCACACCATTCGTTAAAAATTCCAAGCTCAGGATAATCCGAAGGAAGCTTCCACGCTTCAACTCGATGCATCTTCAAGGTTAAAATCCGGAGGTGGTCCCCAAACAAGCACTAGCTCACCATGTGGTCAGAATCAAGAGGGGATAGAGCTAGCCATTGAAAAGTCTAGAGTTTGTTGAATCCTCCACACGTATAATCGTTGCTATTTCAAAAGAAAAGTTTGGAGGCGGTTCCAAACATGCGCCACCCTCCACATGCCTCGGGTTAGGTAGAACATCTCTCAAGCTAACGAGAGATAGTTAGGTAGAATACAAAGGAAATAGAGCGGGCCCATGGACAACACCACGTGTCTATTCAATGTAACTTCAGGAGTAAAAAGAGGGGAAAAATCTTAAGACGCGTGAGGTCACCACATGGCCCCCGTATGGGCGGGCGCACTTTTCACATATTATGAGCCCGTGTTAAGCAACGACCGACCTTGCACCTTCAAACAACCATGTATTTCAACCAGGAGCTTGGAATTGAGTGGGAAAGGACTTTTCGGAGAGCTCCTGGTGCCTGCTACTCACCCGCCACCATTAATGATCCAGTCCACCATTTTTGAGGCTATCAAGTCTCTCACCTACTGCCATGGAAACATAAAATATTATTTTCAGTAGGATTTGATGGCTGGGAATCTAGAAAACATCTTTCACGCCATTAATACGTGATCCGATTGCTTCAACCAGATCAGATTTGATCCAATCTTCCATCCTTCCTTCTTTGACACACCAAACAGACATGCAGAACCAGACTTGACAGATTATGGGCAGATTTACAGGGGCATTGACAGATTATATGCAGATTTCTTTCCTTGTCTTCTTCTCCTCTCTTCACTTCATTTATAAATGGAAGAGCTTGGCTCATTGCAGTTGTTGGACTCGATACTTTTGAAGTTTAAATAGAATCAAAGCAATCAATATAGAATAATTTCCCCTTTCTCTCTATCTTATCTATCATATCTTCTTACTTTCCTAAAATCATGGATCATTTATCTTATGTAATACTAAACTTTGTGTTCTTATTGATGGGATTTCTACAACTTTGTGTCTATGGAATGATATCTTATGGCTTTGAGAATGAAAATGATTCTATTTTGTATCACCTTTTCTCGGTATGTATAAGGTTATACTCTAATATCTATATTTCCTTAAAGCATCTTTGTTATATTTTGCTCTTTCCTTTCTTGATTCTTCCATTCATTTGTATTGATAAGCTATTTTGGTAAAAATCATTTCAAGATGTCAGAAGTCCAGCCTTAAGATGAAATATGTACATTTGTATATAAGCTTTGCTACTTTCTTTCAATAAGGGAACCTCTCCCATAAAGAGGAGGGACTTGTTGTCCCCTGAATGTGGTTCTGTTAAAGTACCATTTTAAAACCCAATAGATCCAAAGTGAAATTAAAAGTAATCCAAATAGATAAGAGATTTATTTGGATAACAAGTCGCTATACTGAGGTGTACGATCTAAAGATATGTTTCATGTGCCATTGAGTCCAATAAATCACCCGTCAAAGTTATATCATATTTTTGTCTCAACACTCTTAATAGACTCCACCCATATGAGGTAGCCCAAAAGAAATGACACCGTCCCGAACCGAAAAAATCCTCCACTAGCGTTCACCTAGCCATCCAAACGTGTTAGTGTAGTCATTAGTCTGGACGTGTTGGTCAAGATCAGATTATCCTAAACCATTTATGCAAGTAAATGTTTTGTATGTTTTAATCTTGAATCTCAAATAATATTGAAGTTTTTGGTAATTTAAAATAATATCCGACTTTTTAAAATATGATTTGAGTGTCCTATGGGTGAATAATATAAGAAGGATGTCCTGTTTTCAAGCATTATATTGAGAAGTTTGATTGTATAGTCGGACCTAGGATTACAATAGTCAAATCACCTCTTTTTCTCATGAAATTCTGTACTAATAACAAGGAGGGAGTAGAATAATTGTTTCAGGAGGAATTATTTAATTTCATTGGATTATTTGTCTGATAATCATGACAGCCTTTAAAGGAAGTCGGAAAACATAGTGAAGGGCTAATTGGGAGGCCTAATTTGCAAAGGAAGTACACATAATACTAAGAGTTATACAATGAAAATTAGTACATAGCTCAAACACCTTAATGAGTACTCTAAAATTTATTTACTTCCTCTTGAATCTCCCTACAAATGCTCCAGTCCATGACAATGTCTTATCACATGCCTAGTCAAGGGTTTCAAGCACCAACCCCAAAAGGGAAGTATAGAGAGCTCTTGACCTAGTCAGATTTGAAACTTGGGGAACATATTGACAAAATTGAAGGTGAAATAATGATGCTATCACAGTTTTCTAGGAACCATTGAAATTCAAAGTGCACATTCATTCCAAGAACATGGTCTTAAGGGGCTAGAAAGGATAGTTTTGCAAATATGATGAAAGAGATTTTTCGGGAGTTCCAAATGAGTTATATAAATGAACTAACATAATTAATCATTTTCTAGTAGGGTTCAAGCTTTAATGGACCTTAGGAAGACCTAGAACTTCTAGTATGTATGCGAACACTATAGACTAAGCAAGGAGCCAACTATAAGAAACATAAATCATAAAAAGAAAAGTCAAAATATTGTCATTTGATAGTTGATAATCCATCAGTAAGACTATAAGAAAAACATGGGAGGAAGTATGAAAGAGAAACGCTAAATTTTCATGGTAAATCTCTCATAGGGCTAGAAATTGCATTCTTGCATTCAAGAAATAGAAGCCTAAAGGTGATGGGAAGTATGAGTTAAGACCATGAATGAAATGTTTTCCTTCATTTGGACTAAAGGTGAGAAGAAGATGTATATTTTGGAAATCCAAACAAATTAAATTGGAACAATTTTGCATTCTTAAGCCAATCTAGTTATTGAACGTAAACTCCATTTTGCCAAGTTTGAAAATTTTGATGAATTGTTCTATAGAAGGAGTTGGAGTTTGAGATTTTGGGAGCACCTTAGGGATGGAAAAAGTGAACTATTGAAGCTTGTAAGACTTTGTGGGTATCCTTAAATCCTTCTATCCATGTTTGTTGCAAAAAACATTTTCTTAAAGGGCATAGTTGATAGTTTTTTAAGATGGACAATAGTGGTGTTTTGAGGCTTAGGAATAAGTTAGTCATGGTCCTAATGATTGTAGACAAACTATTTTAATAGAGGAGAAGAATAAGAAGAATTGAATAATGTAGTAGGTGCATGATAAGATAGGAACCAATACAAAGAGACCATGAGCAAGAAGAAACACAGTAATGTAAATATAAATATACATATTAATAAATTGAAAGAATAATTACTCATATTAGGTAACTATTTGTATACATACATTATATAAATATTGATTTCCAAAGTTTTTCAGCATATAATACATTGAACGCTAGTAGATTTACATCACCAATAAATGAAAAATAATCCATAATGTCTTAAATATTTTCATGTGCACATCATATTAGTTTCATATAAAAATAATCTCAAAAATGTAAGGTCTCATACAAAATATCAAGTTCCAAATAGTATTAACGTGCACAATAAATAGAAAAATTCCCAAATAGGTCATATCCTATCAAGTTCAAATGCCATGTAGGCGTAATACAATGCCATGCACATAGGCATACAAAAATGTCATGTAAGATATATGTATATATATCCTAATCATCAAAATATATCCTTCTCTTGGCCTTTCTTGAAGAAGGACCTCCCTTAGATGAAGATGGAGATCTATGAGATGACTTCAGATCGTCCTTGCCCATGCTACGAGTACTCTTTCGATCAAGACGTGCTCAGTAATTGCACCTGTAATTGTAAACAATTTTTTTGGTCAAAACTTAATTTATATATGTTTTCAACATGTATTTAAGACTATGCTAATGAAAGTATTTATATAATACACACACTTACCGCAAGATCTAGTTTATGTTGAATCTGCATCTCATGCTTAGATGAGTCATCGAGAGCTCCTACAACATGAACGGGGTATCAAAAAGATGAGATCGAGGAGTCCATGTCCTCGAAGTCAAAGTGGAAGGGATTGAAGTTCCCTACATACACATAAGATCAAAAAATCAATTATCGAATTATAAAAATAGAACTAAGTACATGTATGTGTAATGACAATATTTTTACTAATTTTATCAATATACAACTATTTTTACTACGCCACACCCGTGAATCAAATGAACATGGCTGCTTTACCAATCGTGAGTAACTCTTGCATATACACAATGAAGGACATTATTACCATGTAATTTTTAATATAATATGAATTACACAAGCAATTTAATGAAAATACATGTTGGTTAAATACCTTAACGAGTTCTTGCGCAGATGAAATCATAAAGCGAAACACCTTTCTCTACTCGTCGCAGAGATGGTGGGGTGTCTAGTGAATTCATCATCTTTATCAAACATATATCATGTCAAGTTAGTTGAACATACAAGAACATACATATATTTGAGTTCAAAAGTTATATATATATATGCATACGTGAAAATTTTACACAATTAACATTCTAAATTACCTCTATGAATGTATGTATGCGGAAAGATACTCACGATCCTGTGGTCGGGATGATGATGCCCTCTCACGTGCTATAATATCAATGCATACATGTACAAATACAATTATTTCAAAAATTTAACATATATAAGTAAATCAAGTACTTTGATATTTTTGTAACAAACGTAAAGAAACATAACAAATACCTACGAAGGTGATGTTGATGACTATAATCAAAATGTCTCACTCAAAAGGGCATCGACAAAGTGGCATTATCGTGTGCACCCCAAAGACCAACTCCACCAAAACTAGTATGCATGAAAGTATTATCCTCCTTCGGGCCCCAAACATATGCTACCACATGACGAGAAAATATGTGGCCTCATGTTAGTACTCCCTGAGGGAATACTCTATGTACCTCCATGAGCATCTGGATCAAAAATCTCCCTCATATGTCGAACAAGGGTATCAAATAGCCCATAAAGCATGTAGAGTGTATCAATCTCTCTGTCTCCTTCACCGCTAGAGAGAAAGTCTCGGGGTGAGGGTGATTACGTGCAGGAATCTACCCTATTGAATAGGTGTATGTTTGCACCTAATCGATCCTATGAAGGGCCTTTTCCTCGGCCCTACAAATCCTATAAATAAAAATAGTTCAAGATCTCATTGCTGATAAACTCATAATAGAGTTTCCTCAAAAAGTATAGTGGCACCTCGTTGTTATTGCAAGGTGGAAAATCAAACCCCATCCACCATCGGTCCCAAAAATTATTGTTAATCAAAACATTATAGCACTAGTGGATGGGAAACCATTTGCATGACAACTATATGGGCTGCTAAATCTTCTTGACTACCCGGGGGATGTTGAGAAACTGTTGGAAGGCTAGGAGGGATCACAGGAATTATAGGGTTTGGTTTTGGTTGATTGCGTTAACCTTGAATTGTAACAATAAAAAAATGTATTAAATTCAAATTCTACTCTATAATTACAAAATTCAATGTAATTTTGAGAAAATAATTGTGTCTACCTCTTTTCCGTCGTGCCATTGTCGATTGATCTTCGTGGCAATTCTAATACAATCATTTGAGCAAGATCGAGCTAAAAATGAAACGCAAGGGTATGTTTTTAATCTAAAACTCATGTTTGGGGAGTTAAAATGATAAGGCCTCGGGTTTTTTATTTTTATAACTTAACATAATGCGTACGCATTATAAAATGTACACGTTTTAGGTTTTGAATTACTCAACCAAATAAAATATAAATCAATCGCGTTATAACGAGAATGTGTATGCGTTTTTTTCATTTTTAGGTTTTATCCACTTTTTGGCCCCAACTTGGTGCACTTACCTAGAAAATGGTCTCTTAAAACAATACATACACGGAGTCTTCTTATTGGACATGGTTCTTATAAATAAAAAACATGTGAAGATATCAAAGCTTGCCACATGGATCTAACCAGACTAAGAGGTAAAAAGACATAAAAAGTTAATAGAAATCTTTAATCAATGCAAAACATATAAATTATTAAATGGCAAACTAGACTTCAATTCTGCAACTGTATACCACCATTTTAACACGACTTAGCAATATTTGCACGAATCTTGAAAGGAATTCATGCTCAAGCACCTGGTATTTGAGTTATAGCCTATAACTGAGCTTTCAAAGTCTAAATTCAAGTGATCACAAGGCAATACAAATTATTAACATTTTCTTAAATTGAGAGCTTTGGATGCCTATAGTTGCTCAATTATTTTAAAGTTTATTATCAATGGAGGCTTACCTACAAACTTTCTACTCAAACCAACTCTTTGGAGATACTATTTTTTACAAACAAGTCATCGTCTTCGAGCATTATACAACCTTGAAAATGAAGGTAGAAGGAGCTAGTTTGATAGATGACGATGATGATGCACACCAAGATGAAGCATAGTTCATGGTAAATCTAGTGGCCATTGTATCAACTTACTTTGGGGTATTTTTGTTGACGATGTAAGTTATGTTGAAATAATTATACAATCCAAAGGATGAAATATTATCGCTAATATAACTAAACAACCTATTATTGCTTACTTACCATCTCCCTGATACAATATCTATTTTAATCAAGAAACAATGGAATAATGGGGAAAGACCAATAACCTTAAGATTGTGCTTAAATATTGGGTAGAGGACCCGACTAGTTTCAAGTCCAAAGTCTCAATAGACAAGATGAATATAAGATATTTTAGACATGGAGTGAGAGTGGAATGTCCCTAATGAATAAACTATTTGGAGCACCAGATATTTTACATGTAAATTAGACATGGGTACCCTACTAGCCATGATCATCGATGATGAAAAGATACCTAATCTTGTTGAATTCTATCTTTTAACCTCTTCAACAATATTTTGAGTTCCGAATCTAGAGAAATGGGATAATTTCTATATGATGTATTTCTTTCTTGATGTCATGTGTGTAGTTCAACAATTTCATGGAGTCCCCAATAAGTCACCATAAAAAAATCATATAGTCCCAGTGGTATTTAGCAATATTCACAGGAAAATGATACGAAGAACATGAAGGTGATTTGTAATAACAACTACCCTGTGATCTACAATGCCATATATGACACCCTTATGCCTAGGGTAATTCAAAGAATAATCAATTCATTGAGAGAATGGGGAGATTTCTAGTGTTACCCAGACTATACAATGATAAGAGTAGAGGGATTCTCACTATCCCTTTTAAACTACCCAAATATGTTTTAGAAAAGCTAGCTGAGAAGGAGATTATATATCACTTTTCCATGACATCAATCATGTGGAAAAGGAACAAAAGAAGAAAAATATACTTATCCTCCTCTTACTTACTTAATATGTTCAACGGTCTTCACCAATTGGCAAAATACCAAGATAATAGAAACCCATAAGACATAATTCCACTTAAACTATCACACTTTAAGGACTTTTGACCCAATGGGAAGAGCGGGATGATTCATCAAGTACATTCTTGGCATATCCACTTACAACTACATAAATCATCCCCACAAGGATTCCCTAGTTTATAATAATGAGGTCAATAATCAAGTAGTGGACATAAATATGTGAAAGTTCAAAGTTACTAATACATATATTAGGAAACAACCTAGAGTTGGTGGATTGGAAGTTAGGCCAGGAGAAGTAAAATTACGGAGGAATATTAGGAAGAAGATTCGGATGACGAACGTAGTGATTGAAGAAAAATTCATAATCTTTTTGTTTATGTTCCTCCTCCATCAAAAGTAAAAGTTGGTCCTTCTCATTCTCGATCCTTCTCTAATCATATTAATGATAAAACCTCTTTCAAGGTCTATTGGGTTAGCTAGAAGTCCACAAATTCCACAAGAAACAAGTCCTCTTGTGAGTGTTGCTACAAATATAGATCCTACGTCTGCTCCATTTCTTTCTACATATTCGGCCATTTCGAATTCTATAGGGATGGTTTATTCTTATTCTATTATAATTCCATATTCCTTGGGACCTTGCGGTAGTAGCATTCTCATTTCAACTAGTTCTTCTAAACATGAAGCAGAGGAGATCATATGATATTAGATCCTATTGGTTATCAAACTCCTCCTTTCTCTTCCCCTATTTCTACTACTTATATTATTTCTCCTTCTCTCCTTTCTTTTATTTTGGAAAAGGTTTATATTCTTATGCCTTCTTCTTCTTCACCCATTGCTTCAGTTGTTTCTTCTCCTTTTTTATCATCAACAATTGTATCATTATCTCCTAGGTTATTGTAGTCATATTTTCCTAGTTTGTTGTAGTTACTACAACAATATCAAAATCAATGTGTGTAGCTCCTACAACCATTTATTCAACTTGTTTAATTTATTCTTCCACCCTCTTACTTGTTGTATCTTCTTCAACTCCAACATCATCTAGCAGTATTTTCATAAGACCTTAAGGATATTTGAAGGAAGCAATTTAATCTTCTCCTTCTTTCCCCTGCCATCCTTAAATTTCTCACTAATCTAGTCGGACTATTCATCCACCTTTTCTTCCTTCTACCACATGATATGTTTCCCAAAATTTCTTACCATATATATATGCATGTGGCACTCCTTCTAATTCCCTCTTTCATTCTTGTTTCTTCTTTTCTTGGATCTTATTGTCACTCAAAGTTTCATGAGCCATATCTTGGCCCCTTTTTAGGGACTATTCAAGCTAAACCAACTTTTCCTTGGACACCACACTTCTTACCAAAATTGGTAAGGCCTTATTCTACCTTTCCTTCCATAACAAAAATTGTATATACTACTTTAGAAGGAATGTAGACTGCTCATGTTGGGAAAAAACAATGGGTTCTACAATGACACAACTTGAAGACCTAAAGGTGCAACTCAAGTATAATACTCCCATAAGAACACTCTAGATGGTCACAAAGAGAAAGTTTACCCAAGGAGGTACTCTTATCTACATGGAAACAAAGGAGGAAATTTTTAGGATTTCCAAGAAAGAACACATGGGGGAATAAGTCATGGATGAAAACCCTTAATTATTTATTGATGTCACTCAATAGATGATAGATTATTTGGTTAAGAGAATACCAGATCGGTTCAATGCTCTGCATACTCAAAATTAATTCAATGTGCCAAAGAACACTTAGCCCAATGTGAAAATTTCCTTGAGAACGTGTACTAGATATTAATTTCTATATGAAGTCACTAAGATGTAGCAGAGCAAGGGTTACAACAAGTACAAGGACAACACAAACATATGCTTAGAATAAATTCCATTATGGGAAAACTACTAATTTTCATAAACAAGGGTTTTATCTCAATGTATATTACAAATTAAAAGTCAAGACTTGAATAGAACAATGATTTGCATGACTAATAGTTTCAAATAATTGGGTGATTTGATGGCTACAATGGATGGATTTTTGATAGAGCCATGGGGTTTATTAGAGAAGATATCTGAATTATTAGCTAAAGCTCATATTATCTCTATGCATCAACCATAAGGCAAGTTAATTCATAAGTCCATCTTTGAGCAATAATTGCAAGCATCCATTTCTACTTTAAGAGTTATCTTTTCCCAAGTGGATATGGCTGGGAAGACATTAGATATTATGGAATTGGTGAATTTTGTAAATGGAAAAATGGAGAAAGCTTTACTTTGCTGAGTGAAAATGCTAAACCTATTTATAACAAAGTTCTAGTACTCATACAATAAGTTCCTAATATGATGAGACCTCCTATTCTAGACCTTAGTTATACTGAGAATGAGTTCAAAGCATGTGTGACTAAACTTCAGGATAGTCAAATATAATCTATACATGAAACTTCTAGTGGTCTAGTAGAACCTATAAAGAGCTTGAATAAGGGACAAGCGGTGGATTTCCTATCAATGTTTTAAAACTTAGAACCGGACTTTAAACCAGCCGAGGGTCAAACCGGAACCGAACTAGAACCGGATCAGTTCAAACTTTATGAACCAATTTACTAAAAAATACATAAAAATTTATATATTTAATGGAAAAAATATATTTGAAAGATTAAAAACCATGATTCCAAAAATTAAACAAAATATGCAAATCTTTCTCTTATATAAATATAAGAAAGGTGTTTAGAGAAAATGGCATGAACTCCGAGTCAAATACACAATACATATGTCATATATGATATTCCGAGACAAAATACATAAACAATGAGGCTCTAAGTGGCCTCCATAGTCCGAGACTCTAAAAAATACAACTTGTTATGATCATTGATACATTACAAATACTATAAGTTACAAAACTCTAGAACAAATAAAAAATAGAAAATATATAAATTTTTTTTTATTAAAATCATTGTATATGGATGTGTAAGGCCAAACCAGCTAGTTTGGGTGAAATCGAAGCAAATTGATAGGTTTGGTTTCAAACCGATTAACCAACTGGTTCTTTCATTAGGTTCGTAAAAACTATTAAACCAATCGAACCGGCCGGTTTCGGTTCTAGTTCAACCATTTTTAAAACATTGTTTCCTATTATTAGGATTTAATATTGTTACATATGTAATCTTAAAAATAGGAAGTATCAACTTTCTTACATGGAAGCTATAGTTTTTATCCTTTAATTAGCCACTCACAAACATTTTGATTATTTGAGCTATTTTTAACTAGCTATATTAGCCTATTTTTAAGCCCCACATGGTGGTAATTTTGTGTAACAATGTAACTATACTAGTGGTTTACCCTCTAAGGAGGAAGATTGTTTATAAAGAAAGATATTTTCAGCTTGATAGTCCAAGGATTGTTCAGTGAGTGTTTTTCAATTTCTATGTATTGCCTTCTCAATTGCGTTGCAATTCTAAGTTTCTTAAATCTATTTTGATTGATTAATCACTATATAATTTTCTTTGTCATGAAATTTGTAGATATGCAGAAGCTATTTACATAGTCATAAATTTTATTAGTTTATTGTTTTACTACTTATAGAGATATCAAAGTTATAATGTGAACAAAATTGAATACTTAGCACTATAATGACCAAAAGTATAATTAACACTATAAGACATTGTTAAGACTTAGTGATGCAAGATTATCTACACCATGTCAAAAAATCATTTGAAACATATTCAAAAAGATCCCAAGCATTCCATTGAGAATAACTATGTTTTGATCTACTTTAATTTCATTTTTTGCATTTGTCTTTTCATTTTATCTTCCTATGGTATGCCTTATCAAAATATTTTACCTAATAACCTATAGAAGGCTATATAAGAGAGTCAATATCACTTTATAACAAGTGAAGCACAGTCACACAAGAAGTTTTAGATCCATATTGTCAAAGGTTAAGGTTTGAAGGATTGAATTCAAGACTATAGAAATTAGTTCATGACCATATAATAGTTATAACTTATATAGTCTTGTCCCTTAGCAGTTCCAAGATTGGTAGTGGTACCAAATAATTTGTAGTCTTTGATATGCATGTTTATCTATGTTGCACATTTGGATCATTCCTTCTCTTTCCTCTATAGTTATGTTTCTCTCGCTCTTGTGTATTTTCAATAAATTACTTCATGTTTATCAAATGTTACAAGTTTGAACACATAATTCTAATTATGAATGGTTAATTTGGAAGGTAATTGATTAAAATTTAATATTTTTTTGCAAAGGAAACAAACATTTTCTTTTATCTATGATAGTTTGTAGAATGTCATCATAGTGTTAGCTAACCCGTCAATGTTTATTCAGTTATGAAACTACGTGGAGCTTTTTGATTCATTCTCTATTCACAAATTGACAGGACAAGTACTTCGTGAATATTACAAACCATGACTTCTCCAAAGAAAGGAAACTACATGGAAGCTATTCATTCGTGTGTTATTACATCTTCAAAACACTTACTAAAGTCTGAAAACATTATAAGCGTGGAGATTTCTTGTTGGTTTGCACTTCATGGTGACTAATAGAGGATGTGGAGATTCTAACACCGCAAAATCTGTACATACACAAAGGTTTTTTTATTGGTTTGCACTTCACAATGAAACATACATGAAAGAAAGATCATTTAATAAAAAACAATCCGTTAAAATCGTACATACATGGAGTATTCTTACTAACTCACCTTTCACACTCTGACATGGTTCTTAAAAGGAAAAAAACATGCAAAAGAACATGGAGATGTCTTATTGGATCACTTCTAGCTATTTCTTGACAAAGTCTCAACATAGATTGGTTATGCAAAAATAAAGTATCATGGAATATTCTTATTGGTTAACAACCGACAAGGTTATCAAAGGACTAACATTGCTTAACAAATAACAAGATTATAAAAGGAATAACATACAAAATTTTAAGTAATTAGAGATTTTCTATTAGTTTGTGATTTGAGTTTGAGGTGACTAATAGAGCATATGCAAAGTCGACATTGTGAAATATGTACGTACGTGGTGTTTTGTTAGTGGTTCACACTTCACAATGAAGCATACATGACATAAAGATTATTTAATATAAAATGGTGTGTTAAAGATCATTTAATACAAAGTATGCATGCTTCTACAAACAATTCCTATTTTTCAAAGTGCATTTAATAAGATTTTTATAATATAGTACATGTAGAAAATATGTAGAACATCTCATAAGATTTGTATAATCTAGGCCACATATAAAATATGTAGAAGATCATTAACGACCTTGGGAAAAGAAGTTCATATTAATGCAACAAGTCTTCATGGATATCATGCATTTCCTCTAAGACATCACTTTCTTTATTATCACAAACTTTTCCCCATTTAACCTTTGGTATTGTGGTTCTCTATTAGCTCAAGGACATTGTCAATCTCATCCCGCATTAATTATTTCAAATTAGCACATATTTTAATAATTAAGATCTTTCTCTCTTTGGAACTAACAACTTAAAAAATGGGAAAACCAATTGTAGTAATAATATATTATGTTTATGTTCATAATTCACATGCAAAGCCCCGTGTATTGTAATACCTTAAGAGGGCATGCTTTTGAAATGAAAATTTTTGTATAAGAAGAATTTTCACTCCCATGAAAACCTTTGCAAGCTTCTCAAATGTATTTGTCCTTCACGGATAGTCTTTTATCAAGTCTCTCTCCTAGTAGAAGAAAGCCACTTCTTCATCCTCCATTGAACAAAACAAGGAACATATCGTCCATTTACTTTAAACATGTAAGATGGTTTGATGTTCTCAAGTAATGAAAACTAGTTATGGGTGTGTATTTCAAACATGTATCACCCTTTTTCATTGATCAATGTTACCACAATCCAATATGGGTGTGTATAACACAATCTCCTTCTCTCGGTTTATCTCTAACAAACTCAACATTTTTAAAAATATTTTCTTCATGTTTCTTTACTAGTTATAGAACTATTACCATTTGATGGCCCCGTGTTCTTTTCGCCATGTACCAAAAGTTCTTTACTCTTTATATCTCCTTCCCTTTCATTTGAAACAAACACACCCTTATCCCGAAAGATAGTTTGAAATAGAAGTTCCTTACTTTCAATTCTCTCCTTCCTAAGAACTATGAAATCTTCATGTCTTCCATCAAGCTTATGACATATTTCTAAATCAATTTTCATGAAAGGGTTATCGATATCTCTCATTAATAGAGAGAAGTGCATGAAAGATGTATTCTTATGCGGATGGTGCTTTTGTAAATTTAAAAGAATCTTTCCTGTAAATTTAGGAGGTTTGAAAGATTTTGGTAAGAACTTGCATATCACGCTGATATAAAGTTGTGTTGTTGACACCTATCAAGCAAAGCATAATGATAAAATGCATTTCCTTTTTTTGGAAAATATATTATACTTTTGTAAATATTGGAAGTTCTAATCCATGATAATGTTTCGAGTTTAGAAGTTACTAATAGCTGTCAAACTTTAACACACATGACCATGAGAAAATTTGAGTCTTCCTTAGCATCTCGGTTGACATTTTGATTGAAGCAACCAAGCACATGAGGATTTTCCTTGTTCCCAAATCATAAACTCTACAAAGAAAGACCTTGAAAAAAACAAACCTCCGATAGATATTCACATGAAGATGTAAAAATAGCAACTTCTCCAAAAGAGAGAAAAATATGTGGAGAAATGTAATCAATTGGTTCCCCCTAGCTCTCAAAATTACTAATTATAGCTACTTCAAAGCTTTCTATTAGACTCGATCTTTAATCCTCACAACGGTTTCTGTAAACATTTCCATATGCAGCCACAATAGTTCATTATTCCAAAAATGCTCTGTTAGGGAATAGGGATAAAATATGCGAACAATCCCTCACAGAATCGTAATAGTAGAAACTAATATGCAAAAAATATTACAGATCTGAAATAAAATTTCAAAATAATAAAAGAACAACACAAAGAGACAATTTTTAATGTGGTTCACCCAATTTGGGCTACGTCCACCAAGAATCACTTTCTCATATTTTATTACAATCCACCACTCTCAAAGAATATCCAAATCTTCTTGGAGCTATGGTCAACAAATCCTATAGAATTCACACCTAAATTCACACACACATTTGCAATGTTTCATGAACCGTACCATATGCACAAAACCACATAAGGAGACAACTACTAAAGCAAGTTTACAATATCATTGGTATCAAAACTATGGGCCAAAACCATCCCATAATCCTATGGGTCAAACATCCCGCCCATATGTGAAAATCACGTTTCTTGGTATATCGAGAACATTTTTCAAGGCCAAAAATTGTTTCTCAGCACTACGCCCTGGACCCCCACTTGGGGCCTAGCTCGGCCCCAAACCCTGGTGAGATAATTGTGGAAAGTGTACAAGACTCTTAGTGTACGAGTTTTCAACACTTACACACATGGAAATATGCACAACAACCTAACAATCTCCCACTTAGAGACTATTTTTCCACTGAAAAACTTCTTAACCCTTCACTATCGTCTGTGAAGACCAACCAAATCTTAACACAACTTCAATTTCTCCTTGTGACCACCTCGGTCATCATGTCTGCAGGATTCTAATTGGTATGAATCTTGTCCATCTTCAACGCTTTCTTCCTCCAAATTTGTCCGATGATATGGTACCTTAACCGTATATGCTTCATCCTATAGTGGAAAGAATATTTATTAGCTAGGTGTATAACATTCTAACTATAACTATGCAGCTTCCTTTCCTCCCTTATATGTACAAATCCTCAAGAAATTATTGTAGCCAAATCATCTCTTTGCTTGCCTCTGTGGCAACAACATACTCAACCTCCATGGTTGGAAAATCCACTAGATTCTGTAGTCATGACATCTAGCTCACTGTTGTCCCACCTATAGTGTAAATATAATATGTCATGCTCCTCCTATTGTATACATCTCCAGCCATATCTGAATCTACATAACCACGTGAAATGGTGTCTGATCCATTGTAGCAAAAATTTTCCCCATGGTCCCTCTCAAATACCGAAGGATCCAATTTACTTTTTGTTAGTGATCTTTACCTAAATCACTCATAAATATACTCTTTGCTCCAAATGCATGTGTAATATAAGGCCTATTGCACACCATGGAAAACATCAAACTACCAACCACTTATGAGTAAGGTACCTTTGACATCTAGTTTCTCTCCCGATCTATCTTGGGACACAACTCCTTTTATAACTTGAAATACCCCCCAAAGGATTCCCATCCGGTTTAGCATCCTACATATTAAACCTCTCCAAGACCTTCTTAATGTACTCTTGTTGAGATAAAGTCACCTCCATTCCTTCCTATCCTCAGTATATCTTCATACCAAGGATTTGTTTTTCTACCCCAAATCCTTCCTATCAAAGGAGTCATTTAGCTACTTCTTGAGTACTTTTACATGTGATTTCTTACAACCAACATGTCATCCATATAAAGATGGAGAATAATATAATTTCCATCCTCAAATTTCTTTATACATATGCAATGGTCGAATGGCATCTAAAATAACCTTGCTCCATCATGAAGCTATCAAATTTCTTATACCATTGACACAAATATTTTTTCAAAGCCATACAAGTTCTTCTTCGGTTTGCACACCATCTCTTCTTTACCTTTGACCTCATAGCCCTCGTAGATGCTACATATATAACTCCTCCTCAAAATCACCATGGAGAAATGCAATCTATACAACTAGTTGTTCTAAGTTCAAGTCTTTAAAATTGCCACTATTCCAAGAATAGTTCTAATAGAAGTCTTTTTACGTTCTAAAAAGTACATTTTGTGAAAATCAAATCTCTGGATTGAATGTTATGGCATTTTGAAGTTTGGGAATTGGATGCAAGGTGTGAAAGTGAAACATAGGGAAAGCGCACATGTAGGTGCGTGCACAACAGAAGGTATACCTATAGAGGCATGAAAACATGGCGTGTGGGTGTTCAATCAAGGAGGGAACATCACACAATAAGGTGTATGGGGGTGCATAAGAGGAAGAGTAGGGATGACGAATTTTAAGGTGTTTGCAGAAGGGTGCATGAGGAAGGTGTGAGGGGATAGAAAATAAGGCACACGCAGGTGGGAGAATGGAAGAAAGTGGGCACAGAAGAAGAAGGTGCAAAGGGGAAATGGAAGGGGAGCAGAATGTGAAGGGAGAAGAAAAAAGAGAGAGGTAAGGGCATGTAGATAGATTGTAACAAGGAAGTGAGACACATGGAAAGACGCAAGTGCATAAGAGGAAAGTAGAGAGAATGTACGCGCATATGTGTGTGCTGGGCACTTGAAAAGAATGCATACTTGTAAAACAAAAGTATAGAAAGTAAGGAACCAATATCCAATCGAGGAAGGGTGCGCATTGGTAGAAAGAAAAGAGGGCACACAATAGGAAGACCCGAACTTAGCCGGTTCGATAAGGCGTACTATAGAGGGGTGCGCTTGAAGGACTATAACCTATGTAAAGTGCCAAATGAGAAATCCTATGGGCATATGACCTGAAATGTGAAGCATTAGAGCCAGAGTGAAAGTAAAACTCATCCAAGTAACTAGAAGAGTTATTTGGATAATAGGTCCCTATACGGAAGTGTAGGATCTTAACATATGTTTCTATGTGCCATGGAGTCCAATAAATCACCCATCGAATTTATATCATATTTTGGTCTCATAGATCTTAAGAGACTCCTCCCGATGAGGTATCCCAAAATAAATGACACCATCCCGAACTGAAACAAATCCTCCACTAGCATTCAACTAGCCATCCAAACATGTTAATGTAGTCGGTTTGGTCTAGATGTGTTGGTGAAGACTCGTATTGTCCTAAACCATTCATCTAAGTAAGTGTTTGTGTACATTTTGATCTTGAATATCTAATAATATTGAATTTTTTTGGTAGTTTAAAATGATAAATGACTTTGAAAATATGATTTGAGTGTCTTATGGGTGAATAAGATAAGAAGGATGCCCTGTTTTCAAGCATTATATTGAGAAATTTGATTGTATGCAGTCAGGCCTAGGATTACAATAGTCAAATCACCTTTGTTTCTCATGAAAGCTTGTACTAATAACAAGGAGGAGGTAGAGTAATTGTTTCAAGCGGAATTATTGAATTTCATTGGATAATTTTTCAGATAATCATGACAGTCTTAAAGGAAGCTGGAAAACACAGTGAAGGGCTAATTGGGAGGCCTAATTTACAAAGGAAGTACAAAAATACTAAGAGTTAGACAATGAAACTTGGTACATAGCTCAAACACCTTAATGATTACTATAAAAGTTATTTACTTCCTCTTAAATCTCCCTAAAAATGCTCCAGTCCATGACAATGTCTTATCATAGGCCTAGTCAAGGGTTTCAAGCACCAACCCCAAAAGGGAAGTATAGAGAGCTCTTGACCTAGTCAAGATTTGAAACTTGGGGAACATATTGACCAAATTGAAGGTGAAATAATGATGCTATCATGGTTTTATGGGAATCATTGAAATTCAAAGTGCACATTTATTCCAAGAACATGGTCTTAAGGGGCTAGAAAGGATAGGCAAATATGATGAAAGAGAGTTTCTACGGGAGTTCTAAATGAGTTATATAAATGAACTAACATAGTTAAGCATGTTATAGCAGGTTTCAAGCTTTAATGGACCTCGGAAGACCTAGAACCTCAAGTATGTATGCCAACACTATGGACTAAGCAAGGAGCCAAGTACAAGGAAAGTAAGTCATAAAAAGAAAAGTGAAAATATTGTCATTTGATAGTTGATAAGCCATTGTACGACTGTAAGAAAAACATGGGAGGAATTAGGAAACAAAAAGGATAAATTTTCATGGTAAATACCTCATAGGCCTAGAAATTGCATTCTTGCATTCAAGAAATAAAAGCCTAAAGGCGAAGGGAAGTCTAATTTAAGACCATGAATGAAATTTTTCCTTGATTTTGGACTAAAGGTGAGAAGAAGATGTAGATTTTGGAAAGCCAAAAAAATTAAATTGGAACAATTTTACATTCTTAAGCCAATCTAGTCATTGAACAGAAACTCCATTTTTCCAATTTTGAAAATTTTGATGAATTGCTCAGTAGGAGTTGGAGATTTTGGGAGCACCTTAGGCATGGAAAAAGTGAACTATTGAAGCTTGTAAGAATTTGTGGTATCCTTAAATCCTTTTATCCGTGTTTGTTGCAAAAACATTGTATTAAGTGGCATAGTTGATAGTTTTGTAAGATGAACAATAGTGGTGGTTGGAGCCTTATGAATAAGTTAGTCGTGGTCCTAATGATTGTTTGAGCTGTTTTAAAAGAGAGGAAGACTAAGAAGAATTGAATAATGTAGTAGGTGCATGATAAGATAGGAACCAATACAAAGAGACAATGAGAAAGAAGAAACGTAGGTAAGGTAAATACAAATATACATCTTGATACATTGAAAGAATAATTACTCATATTAGGTAACTGTTTATATACATATATTATATAAATATTGATTTCCAAAGTTTTTTTGTATATTACACATTGAACACTAGTACATGTACATCACCAATAAATGAAAAAAATCCATAATGTCTTAAATATTGTCAAGTGCACATCATATTAGTTTCATACAAAAAAATCTAAAAATGTAAGGTCTCATACAAAAATATCAAGTTCTAAATAGTATTAGCGTGCACAATAAATATAAAAATGCACATATACTATCAAGTTCAAATTCCATATAGGCGTATATACAATGCCATGCACATAGGCATACAAAAATGTCATGTAAGACATATATATATATATATATATATATCCTAATCATCAAAATATATCCCGCTCTTGGCCTTACTCGAAGAATGACCTCCCTTAGATGAAGATGGAGATCTATGAGATGATTGCAGATCGTCCTTGCCCATACTACAAGTACTCTTTGGCTAAAGAGCCTTTGTAATTGAACCTATAAATGTAAACAGATTTTTTTCAAAACTTAATTTATATATGTTTTTAACATGTATTTATGACTATGTTCTGCGAAAGTATTTACATAATACACACACTTACCGCAAGATCTTGTTCACGTGGCATTTTCATCTCACATTCGGATGATTCATCGAGAGCTCTTAGAGCACAAACGAGGGTATAAAAATGATGAGATCGAGGAGTCCATGACCTCGAAGTCAAAATGGAGGGGATTGAAGTTCCCTACATACACATGAGATCACAAAAAACCAAATATCGAATTAGCCAAAATAGAACTAGGTACATGTATGTGTAATGAAAATATTTTAACTAATTTTATCAATATACAACTATTTTTTACTCTGTGCCACACCTATGAGTCAAATGAACATGGTCTGCTACCAATCGCATGTAACTCTTGCATATACACAATGAAGGACATTATTACCATATAATTTTTAACCTAATATGAATTACACAAGCAATTTAATGAAAATACATGTTGGTTGAATACCTTAATGACTTGTTGCGCGAGATGAAATCACAACAAAAACACCTTTCTCTACTCGTTGCAAAGATGGTGGGGTGTCTCTTCGAACTCATCATGTTTATCAATCATATATCATGTCAAGTTAGTTGAACATACAAGAACACACACACACAAATATATATATATATATATATATATATATATATATATATGTATGTATGTATATGTATATGTATATATGCATACGTGAAAATTTTACATAATTAACATTCTAAATTACCTCTATAAATGTATGTGCGGGCACAATACTCACAACTTGTGGTTAGGATGATGACGCCCCTCTCACGCACTGTAATATCAATGCATACATGTACAAATACAATTATTTCAAAAATTTAACATATATAAGTAAATCAAGTACTTTGAGATTTTTGTAACACACATAAAGAAATATAAAAATACCCGGGAAGGTGATGCCAATGACTATAATCAAAATTTATCACTCAAAAAGGCATATTACATAGTGACATTATCATGTGCACCCCTAAAACCAACTCCACCAAAACTAGTATGCATGAAAGTATCGTCCTCCTCGGGCCCCAAACATATACTACCACATGACAAGAAAAGATGTGGCCTCATGCTTTATTACTCCTAAGGAATACTCCTATGTACCTCCTCAAGCATCTAGATCAAAAATCTCCCTCATATGTTGACCAAGGGTATCAGATATCCCGTAAAGCGCGTGGAGTGTATCAATATCTCTTGTCTCCTTCATTCTTTAGAGGATAGTCTCAAGGTGAGGGGGATTACTCGTGCGGAGAATCTACCTTGTTGAATAGGTGTACATTTTGCACCTAGTTGATCCTATGAAGAGCCTTTTCATCGGCCTAGAAATCCTAGAACTCAAAATAGTTTGGGATCTTGTTGTGGATAAACCCATAATAGAGTTTCCCCAAAAGTATAGTGGCACCTCGTTGTTATTGCAAGGTGGAAAATCAAACCCCATCCACCATCGGTCCCAAAATTATTGTTAATCAAAACATTATGGCACTAGTGGATGAGGAAACCATTTGCATGACAACAAAACAAGCATATTCGTATTTAGGGTTTGTGAATATGGCACATATGAGTTCTTTTGTGATATATTTTATTACATCCACATATGACATGCTAGAATAATAAAACCTACAACGTTCTCTATAAGATATGTAATGATAAATTTTCCCCATTCCTATGTCAACTTCGAGCCACTAATGCCTCCAATGTGTTTACAAGAGAGGTATGGTGGGGTTTTTAGAATGTGAATCCTTCATTGTTTTGATTAAATCCTCAATTTCAATCTTTTTTTCAACTATATGTCTTTATGCTAAATCTTTTTGTCAGGGGATATTGAGAAACCGTATGAAGGCTAGGAGGGATAATAGGAATTGTAGGGTTTGGTTGTGGTTTATTTCATTAACCTTGAATTGTAACAATAAATTTTTTATTAAATTCAAATTCTACTCTATAATTACAAAAATTCAATGCAATTTTCGAGAAAAAGAATTGTGCCTACCTCTTTTCCATTGTGCCATCGTCGATTATGATCTTTGTGTCGGTTCTCAGACAATTGTTTTAAGAAGATCCATCTTTAAAAATGAAGCGTTGAGGGTATAGTTTTTATCTAAAACTCACGTTTAGGGGGAGTTAAAATGATAAGGACTCAAGGTTGTTTATTTGTTTATAACTTAACAGAACATGTACGTGTTATAACATGTACATGTTTTAGGTTTATGAATTATAGAACCAAAAAAATATAACTTCGATCAATGTTATAACGGAGAATGTGTATGCATTTCATTAATTTTCGCACCTTTTTATCCACTTTTTGTCCCCCAATTGCACTTACCCCGAAAAACGGTCTCTTAAAGCTGGCAAATACATGGATTCATATTACTAGACATGGTTCTTATAAATTAAAAAACATGTGAAGCTATCAAATCTTGCCACATGGAATTAACCAAACTAAGAGGTAAAAAGATAGAGAAAGTCAATAGAAATCTTTAATCAATGCAAAACATATAAATTATTAAATTGCGGACTAGACTTCAATGTTGCAACCGTATACCACCATTTTAACACGACTTAGAAATATTTACACAATATTGAAAGGAATTCATGCTCAAGCACTTGGTATTTGAGTTATAGCCTATAACGGAGCTTTCAAAGTCTAAATTCAAGTGATCACAAGGCAATACAAAGTATTAGCATTTTCTGAAATTGAGAGATTTGGATGCCTATAGTTGCTCAATTATTTTAAAGTTTATTATCAATGGAGGATTACCCACACATTCTACTCGAAATAAGATCTTTGGAGACACCATTTTTTAGAAACAAGTCATCGGTTTGAAGCATCATACACCTGCCTTTAAAATGAAGGTAGAAGAAGCTAGTTTGATAGATTACAATGATGATGCATAGCAATATGAATCTAGTGCCTTCATGGCTAATCTAGTGGCCATTGTATCCTCGACTTACTTTTGGGGTACTTTTGTTGACGATGTAAGTTATGTTGAAATAATTATAAAATCCAAAGGATGAAATATTATTGCTAATATAACTAAACAACCTATTATTTCTTACTACCATCTCCTAGATACAATATCTAGTTTAATCAAGCAACATAGAATAATGGGGAAAGAAACATAACCCAAAGATCGTGTGCTTAAATATTGGATAGATGACCCGACTATTTTTAAGTCCAAAGTCTCAATAGAGAAGATGAATATAAGATCTTTCAGACATGGAGTGAGAGTGGGAATAGCCCTAATGAATAAACTATTTGGAGCACCGGATATTGTAGATGTCAATTAGACATTGGTACCCCGGTATCCATGATCATCGATGATGAAAAGATACCTAATCTTGTTGGAGTTCTATCTTTTAACCTCTTTAACAATCTTTTTGAGTTCCAGGAATCCAAAGAAATGGGATAATTTCTACATGATGTATTACATGCTTGATGACGTGTGTGCGGTTCAAAAAATTTCATGCGATCCCAATTTTCACCATAAAACAATCATATAGTCCCCAGGGTCTTTAATAATACACGGGAAGAACTATAGGAAGAACATGAAGGTGACTTATAGTAACTACTACCCTGTAATCTACAATTTCATATATGACACCCTTATGCCTAGGGTAAGTCAAAGAATCATCAATTCATTGAGAGAATGGGAATATTTCTAGTAGTTACCCAAACTTGTAAAGTGATAATAATATAGGGGATTCTCACTATCCGTTTAAAATACCCAAATATATTTTAGACAATCTAGCTGAGCAAGAGATTGATATCACTTTCTCCATGACATCAATCATGTGGAAAAGGAACAAAAGAAGAAAAAATTTACTTATCCTCATCTTCCTTTCTTAGTAGGTTCAACGGTCTTGACTGATTGGAAAAAATGCCAAGAGAATAACAACCCATAAGACATCATTCCACTTAAACTATCATACTTTAAGGACTTTTGACCCGATTGGAAGAGTGAGATGATTATTCTATAAGCACATTCTGGCATGGCCACTTAACTACAGCCATCATCCCCAATAGGATTCCTAGTTTATAATAACGAGGTCAATAATCAAGTGGTGGACATAAATTTGTGAGAGTTCAAATTTAGAATTTACTAATACATCTATTAGGAAACAGGACCTAGAGTTGGTGGATTGGAAGTTAGGCCGGGGAGAAGTATAAGTATACGGAGGAATATGAGGAAGAAGATTCATGATGAAAGTACTTATTGAAGACAAATTCATAATCTTTTTGTTTATGAGCCTCCTCCATCAAAAGTAAAAGTTGTTCCTTCTCATTCTGATCCTTCTCCAATCATACAAATGATAAAACCTACAAGGTCTATTGGGTTAAAGAAGTCCACAAATTCCACATGAAACAAGTCCTCTTGTGAGTGTTATTGTTGCAAATATAACTCCTACATGTATGTATTCCATTTCTTTCTACATATTCAATTCCTGAATTCTATAGGGATGGTTTATTCTTATTCTATTACAATTCCATATTCCACGGACCTTGCGGTTGTACCATTCTCATTTCTAATTTCTTATTGAAGATAAGGAGGAGATCATGGGATATTAGATCCTATTGGTTATAAAACACCTCCTTTATCTTCCCCTATTTCTATGACTTATATTGTTTCTCCTTATTTCCTTTCATTTATTTTGGAAAATGTTTGTATTCTTATGCCTTCTTCATCTTCACCCATTGCTTGTTAGTTGTTTCTTCTCCTTTTTTATCACCAACATTTATCAT
Source organism: Taxus wallichiana var. yunnanensis (assembly GCA_018340775.1). Lineage (NCBI taxonomy): Eukaryota > Viridiplantae > Streptophyta > Pinopsida > Cupressales > Taxaceae > Taxus > Taxus wallichiana. The sequence continues at coordinate 370,259,981 of CM031241.1, forward strand.
TATCTCCCCAAGTTATTGTAGTCATTTTTTCCCAAGTTTTCAGTAGCTTCTTATAATAGTATCAAAATCAATGTAGTGTATCTCCCTACAACCATTTATTCTACTTATTTAATTTATTCTTCCACTCCTCTTACTTGTTGTATCTTCTTCAACTCCAACATCATCTGACAATATTTTCAGAAGACCTTCTAAGGATAAGTTGAAGGAACCAATGTAGCCTTCTCCTTCTTTCCTTGAAATTCCTTTAATTTATCCCTAATCTGGTTGGTTTCTTCATCCACCTTTTCTTCCTGCTATCACACCATATGTTTCCCAAAATTTATTATCATTAGGCATGCATGTGGCACTCCTTCGAATTCCTCTTTCATTCCTGTTTCTTCTTTCTTGGATCTTATGGTCACTCAAAGTTTCATGAGCCATCTCTTGTGCCCTTTGGGACCAGTTGAAGCTAATCCAACTTTTCCTTGGACACCACACTTCTTACCAAAAGTGGTAAGGCCTTGTTATACCTTTCCTTCCATAACAACAATTGTATATAGTACTTGAAAATAACGTGGACTCTTAAATGTGCATGTTGGAAAAAAGAAATGGGTTACTCACTGTAATGGCACAAGTCAAGACCTAAAGGTATAACTCAAGTTGATACTCCATAAGAACACTCTAGATGGTCACAAAGAGAATGTTTACCTAAGGAGGTACTCTTATCTACATGGAAAAAAGGAGTACATTTTGAGTATTTCCAAGAAAGAACATATGGGGAACAAGTCATGGATGCAAACCCCAAATTCAGTTTATTGATGCCACTTAACTGGTGGTAGATTGTTGGTTAGAAATTTTTGGGTGGGAAAACTTGATGGACTCCTTTCCAATGCTCTTGGAATCTAAGTCCCTCTACTTTACCCAATGTGCAAATTGATAACTATGTATATGCATGTGTTTTCATATAAATATGGATTTTGATGGTGGCCTTTCGACCGTAGGATCCAACAGGGCACTCCACCGACTCATGCTTCAAAAATTATGAATACTTGAAGAGAGAAATTTTATAATGGAGTGGGAAAGGGAGTGAGAAAAGGGGTAGGAGAAATAATGTTGGGTAGAAATCAAAATTCCCGCACACTAGTTAGAAAATTTGTCACATGCATTCATGAGAAGAAACAACCTGCAAGATAGCAAATAAGGAAAAAAAAGAGATAAGATTGTGAACTCAAAGTTTATGAAATCCCTCATCAAAGAGGCTAAAAATCCTTCTTCTTGTATTGTTATTAAATAGAAATTGTACATAGTGGAGAAATGGAGGAATTTGAGAAGAAGGGGGAATGAGAAGAAAATGGCTATCTCCTTTTTCTCTCAAAGTACAATATACTCTTGAGTTTACAGATCAATTACTGAACCCCTTAATGGCATGAAGAAGCCATTAAATCTCCTCAAGAAATGGTTACAACTTCTTCTTTAAGCTGAAGAAATGGTTTATAATTTCTTTTCAATCATTCTGATCATTGGATTCTTGATTCACGAAGAAATTCTAATGGAGGAAAAACCAAACTTTTCATAATCAAGCTTACCATTACACTTGTTTTGTAACTTTGAATTTAACCATTCATCTTGCCTTTGAAACCTTAAATTAGGAGTCATACACATGGGAGAAATTTATTGGAGCAGAAGCGTAGAGGATGCCTTTTGCATTTTGTGCCTTTTAGAAATGGCATTTTGGAACATTTTTTACTCACCCGCTTTTGATATGGTAATGACACATGGCTTCATTGATTAGCAAAGGAGTCACTGGGTCACTTTTATAATTTTACCTTTTTTAATGCGGGCTTAAAAACACAAATTGCTCTCGATGGCCCCTCCTTGCTTTGACCTTGATTTAACTTTGACCTTCGATGCGGGCTTAATATTTGACTTTCTCCTTATTCTTTTGGTCGATGATCAAAATTTGATTTTAACTCATTTTATTATGTCATTGGGTCACTTTTTTGAACTTTTCACCTTTTTTTGTCACAAAGAGGCTCAAAATATCAAATCTCACTATTCACCTCCCTTCTTTTCACTCCTTTGATAGAACCTCTTTCACCTTTTACAAGGCTTAGATTTGACTTTTCCTTTAAGCTCCTGATCGGGGTTGCAGGGTCACTTTTAAACTTTTCACCTTTTTACAAAAGGCTCAAAAAAAAATTTCTCCATTAAAAGACCCATTTCCAAAAATTAGGTATGTCCAAAATCTACCATGGATGATGGGGCCAAAATTTGATGGGGAAGAAAACACCATCATTCACATATGGAAAAAATGCATAGAAGAAGAAAACTCCACCATTTCATCCGATTTTCAATTTCTTTTCACAAAGTAGTTTCAAGGAATTGAAAATAATACAAGGTTCGATGATCCAGGGCATAGAAAGATTGACAATTTCATTCAAATGAGGACAACAATAAAATTTTCACACGTCTAGATAGGAAAACGGAAAATTTATCAAAACAAGTAGACTGGGGATTTGAAACAACTCTAGGGCATGGATTTCTCTATCTCTTGAACTTTCAACTTGGCTTAAATACTTTAGGAGGGTGAGAGCTCAAAATTTTGAATTTAACTTGGAAAAATGAAAAGTGGTTTTCAGGAGACAACAATTGGCTCTAGCTTGGGGACATGGCATGGACTGAGCATGGCGAAGACGTGGTATGAGGATCAAAATCTCAATTTTTAAACCGTATAATGTTGACCAGTGCCTTATCCATTGGGCCTTGCAGAGTCATGTACAATTTTGAGAAAGAAATATCAGAAGAAGAAACACACAAGCACACAAAAAGAAGGAAACACATGACACTTCAAATTGCAAAACCACACAATGGAAAGGAAACACACCAAGAAATCACCTATGGTACAAGGTGAGGGACAACCCACTTTCACTGATGATACAGTTTCAAGTATTTCCCACTTTGAGGCAATTCCAATGGCATTCCATCCAAGTATGAGAGGAGAAAAAATTCTCACCACAAGCTCATGAATTTGGAATGGGCGAGCCATAATGAATCAAACTTTCCATGGCTGCCCTTTGGTTCTCTTCTCTTGTCCCATAGAAGGACAAAGTCTCGAACCTTGAATTCTCTTACCTTAGCCCTCTTGTCAAAGATCTTCTTCACTTTCAATTGGTGTTTATTTGATTCGATCCACCACCTAGAATCTATTTTCTTCCAGCTTCTCCAGAAATAGGATCCTTTTGTCATGGAGGATCTTTGTACTGACCATCTTATTTCTGTATAAACTTGAGAGTGGCATCTCAATTGTGAGGGAATCTCTCGCTTGAAATCCATCTGCCAGTTGGAATGGAGACATACCTATCACCTTCTTGGGAGTGATCTATCTACCCAATGATACGTCATACAACCTTTTGTGCCAATTCCTTTGATTCTCATCTACAAGATTGGAAAATGGTCATAATGTTCTTGTTGCTTGATTTGCTTTTTCGTTTCCTTGTGGATAGTAGTTGAGAAGAATGAGCTAGGGAGATTTTGTAAAACTATAAAAAACTTGGTCAGCTCTCTTGAAGAGAAATAGGTAGCATTATACGCTACAATCTTTTCGTGGCACTCGAAATGGACTATGATATTCTCCTTAATGAAGTTGTGGTTGACTATTTTCGGTGTTGGCTTGTTTTGCTAGAATGGCTTCCACCCATTTGGTGAAGTAGTCTATTGTTGTGAGTACATAGGTGTGCCCCTACACTTGAGTGAGGGTTCAAAACACCAATGAAGTCTAGCCCCCACTATTGAAATGGTTCTTCAATAACCATAAGCCTGAGTGGTAATAACGAGGTGCAGTCATGGTGTTCCAATGAATTGTTGGCATGTTCTACATTTAGAAACCCAATCTCGAGTGTAATGAAAAGATGGTGGGCGATAATACCTTCCTCGAGAGGATCTTGTGTGCAGTGACCATTTGAAAAATTCCCACCACATGCTTGGTCATGGTATGCTTTAAGAAAATTTTCTTGTTGCTCTTTATCTACGCACTTGAGGAAACAACCATCTAGGCCTCTTTTGTAGAGCGCATGATTCCAGATTACAAATTTATCTTCCTTTAGCTTGAGTGTTCTCCTTTCCTTTGTAATCAATTCCCCACTGATGGGAGGGGCATTCTCCATAAGTTAGGTAATAGGCAATATCAACATACCACTCATCGGTGAGTGGTGATAAAGAGAACCCATGTGGTTGTCTTGAACAAGTTGAAAAGTACACATTTTACTTTACCATGTTGAATTTTGAGTGTTTCATCTTTGACAATCAACTTGCACAAAGCCATTTCCCCTTACCATAGTTGGAGGTCAAATCTCCAAGTCATATTCTTGATTCTTTGCAATCCAATTTCCTCTTTTAGCTCCCAAGGGGATCTTGTTGTGTCAAGATGGACTTGATTGCACTTTACCGGGGACCATCACCATCTTATGTATGTGGAATTGAGGATGTAAAACTTAAAGTTTTTTATAGCCTTGACCATTGCATAGGCATGCTTCTCGATTTGTATATTTTAGCTCATGCTTTTTCAAAGGACAACTCATGAAAGCAATAGGTGCTTCAACATCTTCATCATTTTTCTGAACAAGAACAATAGAGAGTGTATGCTCTGATGCATAACAATACATGATGAACTCTTTGTTAAAATCTAGAGACACAAGGGTTGGAGCCTTGGAAATGGATTTCTTGATCTCTTCAAATGTTGCCTTCCCTTCATTGTTCCATTTGAAACTTGCTTGAGGTTTCATCATGGAAGTGATGTGCTTTTGTCAATTCAGCAAACTCAGGCACAAAATGACAAAGAAAGTTTACCTTTCCAAAGAATGAATGAACTCCTTCTTGCTTGTGGGTAGGGCTAATGCTTGAATGGCTCTAATCCTCTCAGGATCAATGTGTGCTCCATGTTTGTTCACAATGTTCCCAATAACTTTCCTTTTGTGACTCCAAAAATGCACTTTTTTGGATTTAGTGATATGCCATGTTTCCTACACCTTGCAAAGTACTGTTCCAGTGATAGATATGATCTCCCTCTTCTTTGAAAATACTACATGTGAGATCATCAATATATGATAATGTAATGCTTTGGATCTTTGAAGGCCAAATCCATCACCCTTTGGAATGTAGCTCTATTGATTAGGCCAAAAGGCATTCTACTTTGTAGGTAAAAAGTGCCCCAAGGTGTTGTAAGGTTGTCTTGGTGTGGTCTTCCTCTGCCACTTTGATTTGATTGTATCACGAGAATCCATCAAGAGTAATGAAATCATTTCAGATCTAGTGATTGCTTGAAGGATATGGTCCATGATAGGAAGAGGATAATTGTCCTTGGTGATGCTGGTTTGGGTTGCAAAATCTACACATATCCTTATTTCACCATTCTTCTTCCATCTTGGCATAATGTTAGCCACCCATGTTGAATGGTGGATGGGAAAGATGATCCTTGTTAAGCATCTTCATTACCTCCTCCTTGATGGTATCAAATCTTTGGGTTTGTACGCCTTTGTTTTTACTGAAAGGGCTTAACACCTTGCTTGAAAGGAATTGAGTGATGTATTTATTTTGGGCTGGAAGGATTTGAGTTCATCATAAGAGTAGGCCAAGACATCTGAGTATTTCTTGAGTAATGCACAAAAACCTTCTTTTTCTTGGGTAGCAAAATTTTCCAATATTGACCATCTTGGCTCCTCAGGGTACCAATGTTTTCTTTATCAAAATCAGCTGGGCACTTTGAGAAGATTGCTTTTCTTTCTCTTGAATGAATCTTGTCATGTTTGTCAAAGAGGTCTTCTAAAGAGACTAGGCCTTTGGGAATTTTGTTCCTTTGATTTGATTACTCCTCATCATCAATCCCTTGATTCCTTCTTTCTCTTCTTTGGGGACTGCTTCTCGATGTGGATTTTCACCTCCTTGAAGAAGATATTATTGAAATTATCCCTTTTCTCCAAAAAGGATAGAATTTGGTTATCATCATTGAAGACTTGCCCGAATGATTTGCATTATTTACTGGTACACTAGGTGGAATACCATTTGATGGTCACTTTGTCTTTACCAAAAGAAGGATGAGGTGTCACTAGGGAAGCTGACACTACAAGAGAATCAACCTTTTCATTATGTTCCCTTGGAATAGATTCAATGGAAAATGCATCAAAAGATTCAATGCAATCCCACACTCTGTTTCTGTAATGCCTGAGCCTTGGATTTTTCACTTGATATTGTTGGTGGACCTACTTTACCACAATATCTGCATCACCTTTGCATCTCAACTTCTTGATTCCCATGTCCTCTGTTTGCATTCATGCCTAAGAGTAATGCTTCATACTCTGTAGTGTTGTTTGTATTATCAAATTACAGCTTGTAGGAAAAAGGGTACACCTCATTGGAAGGAGAGTACAATACTACACCAGCTCTTGAACCTGCTCTGGAATGACTACCATCAAATTCCATTGTCCAAATCTGATCCTCTTCCTCCTCCATGAGAAGTGGAAGGTTCTCTTCCTTTTTTAGATGTGAGGAAGTAATTTCCTAGCCCACAATCTTGAAAGAGAATGTTAGCTCTTGGATCATCGAATTTCTTACTGTGAATCTTCATCTTTCTTACTGGTAAAAAAATTCTTCATCTCTCCTTTTACTAGGATAGTTATAGATGACCAATCCATTTTTATTTCTCCACCTAGGTCTCTACAAAAAAATTCTACTCAAAAGCATACCAAAAGATGTTGGGATGTCTCTTACATTATGGTTAAGAGCACCTTCTTGTCTAGGAAAATCAGCTAGTGCCACTATGTGCATCCTTGATTCTTCTACCAATGGAACTTGTTTGGATTCCATTGAGTAGCATGTGCCATTTACCCGAGGTCAAAGTGAGGCCTAGAGAATTTACTGACTTTGGATGGCATCACATTATGCGAGGCTCTAGAATCTATGATGTAATTATTTAAAGTTGAAGCCTTTGATGAGGAGTGATAGGTAGAAAGGTTCAACTTGTTGGTGTTGGAGGCACTGAGGGCTAGCATGTTTTGGGAAGGTGGTGTGGATGGTGTGGGGAGTAAGCCTTTAGAATTTGGGCTTGAAGAGATAGGGTTACCACCACGAACTGCATTGATGAATCTGTCAAATTGGGCAGGATGTGTTTGTAGGTATTCTATTTCGGAGAGCTAGGACTTTGGTTTTGCTTGCATGTTCTACAAAGTCAAATGGGGAATGGTGGGTGAGGAAGAGGCTCCTAAATGGAGGAAAGATCTACATGGTAGATACTTTTCTACTTTTGGTGTTGGGTTCTCCTTTTCGGATGTAACAATTGGCTTGGAAGGGGGTGAGGGTGTAGCCTTTGACTAAACTTTAGATGTTTTTGCAGGACCAACATTTAGAAGAGAATTATTCTTAGCAACTTTTGAGCTTGGAAGAAGAATCAAATGACTTACTTGGTATAGTAGCATGCTCTTTGGCAACTAGTGAGTCTAGTTTTTCTTTGGTTGATTCCATGGAAGGTGGTAATGGTGATCCTCTGCTGATGATTTTATTTTGTGTAACCTCTGGAGGACAATATTCTTTATTCTTCTTCTTATCCTTTGTTGTAACTGTTGGGGCTGAAATCCCTTTCTTAGATTGAGCATGAGTGAAAACAACACATGAGAAACTTGGAACTTCTTCATCACCTTCATCTTCATCATCAACATACTCAATCAGGCCATTGTGCATATCAACTTCCTCAATCTCAAGATAGTTTTCATAATCTTCCATGTTTTCTTCTTTAGTTTCATCAATTTATGCTTCCTCCTCTGTAGCTCTTTGGTGTCATAGATGGCATTGACTGGTGGTGCTTCAAGAGCAAGCCAGAGAGGTGGAGAAATCCTTGGCCTATTTGGAGGGTTTGGTCTCCTTGAAGCATTCCACATTGTGATATGAGATAGTTGCTTCTTCAAGGCAACCAAGTCATTTGCCATTTTTTGGAACATCGGATCTGTGGTGAGTTTGAATTTTGACCCTTTTGTTTCCCATTGGGGCCTTTCACCTTTCCAGAAAGGATTAGATCATCATCAATTTCTATTGCAAAGTCTGGGCTTTCCTCAATGTTCTTGGTTGGGCTCTTCTGAGGAAGAAACCTACTTCTGATGAAAGAGGAAAGTGATGAAAAACCTCTTCAAATTATTTTTGTGAGGCACCACATCTTTAGGGATCCTTCTTATCACTCTATCATATCTTACTATGAATTCCCTCATTGACTCAGAGGTTTCTTTCTTCATTTGTACCAATTGGACCAAAAGATCTTGACAATCTTCCATGGTCTTGAAACTTATGTTTGAATGCACTTCTTATATCTTCCCAATAGGTGTAGACCTCGGGGGTAGCATGTAGAACCATTCTAAAAACTTTTCTTGAAGTGACTCCATGAAGAGTCAAACTGACACATCTTCATCCTCAACACCCAACACACTGTAAGTAGTGATAAATGTTGCTACATGCTCTTCAGGGAGTTGAGAACCATCCCCTCTAAATTTTGGGAAGTTTTTCTCGAGCCTCTTGGTAGCTCATGGAGTGGTTGAGCAGAGAACGGTGGACGGTGTTTCCTCCCCATGGTACATTAGGCCTATTCATGATCACGTTCACGCTCATGATCCCGATCCCCCATTCTATGTCTATTTCTATCTTCCAGCCTTGCTAAGGCTAAACTCGGCTTTATTTATGCTCTTTTCTTATGCCTCGGCTTGAAGTCTCTTGATTTCTTCGAGTTGAGATCTTATTTCTTCATCGCTCTTTCTTCTCTTTCTCTAGCTTCTTCTTCGGTCTCTACGTTGGTGAAATATTCAAGGTTCTCATTGATGTATGGAAATTCACCGTCTAAAGGATTGGCAACACTCAGGTTCCCAACGTGGCTTGGTTTCTTGAAAAGGAGGCCTCTGGATTCCGAGTAGCTCTTGTCTCCTTTGAAGTTCCTAAAAATGGGATCAGTTTGTCCTCCTTGTTTGTTTTGCTAGGTGTATCTTCATCCGCCTAGCTTGAAAATATATGCTCTTCTTTGCGGTGCTTGAATTTGTCTTTGCCTCTCCAATTCAACGGTCATTCCTCTTCAAGGTCTAGAATTCTCGTGGCAATGAAGTAGTGGTTGGAACTTTGTCTATTATGTCAGATAACTTCCCTCAAATATGAAGCAACGTCTTCTTAGATGTGGAAGAGAAATTTGGTCTTTCAATAGGAGGTTTCTGAAATAGCCATGATTTGAATCCATGTGGCTCATATAGCCATTCAAATTCTAGAAATTTTCTCTTTTTGAATTTTAAATTTTTTGACCTTATAGGTCACATTTAGGTCTGCGATGCTACTAAATCTACCCCATGGTGGGTGCACAAAAACTATTAGCATTAGAAATTTTTTGGGTGGGAAAACTTTTGGATTCCTTGCCAATGCTCTAGGGAATCTAAGTCCCTCTACTTAACCAGTGTAGCTACCGTATATGCATGCATGAGAAAATGTGGATTTCTGTGGTGGCCTTTCGGCGGGGGGATCCATCAGGGCACTCCATGACCATTTGACAAAGCTTGATCGGCAGATACTTAGCAAGAGAAACTTTGTCTTAAAGTGGGAAAGGGGGTGAGAAAAGAGGTAGGAGAAATAATGTTACACGGAGTAGGAAAATTAGATTCACACACTAGTTAGAAAATTCGCAACACATGTATTTATGAGAAGAAACAACCCTACAAATGGCAACAAGACGAGATAAGATTGTGAACTGCAAAGTTTCTCAAAATCCTTTCATCAAAGAGGCTACAAATCCTTCTTCTTATATT